>JAQIZT010000333.1:22500-25000 GCA_029228515.1 Populus alba x Populus x berolinensis | reverse complement strand
GGAGCGGGTCACAGGGACGGTGGCCGGAATCGTGACGTCGCGCCAAGCCGTTGGGCGCGTTGGGGCTGCCTATTGGTTGGCACGAGCGCTGGCAAATCAGAGTGCGTGCGCGCCCGCAGCCGCGGATAAGCAGCCCCAACGCGCCCAACGGCTTGGAGCGGGTCACAGGGACGGTGGCCGGAATCGTGACGTCGCGCCAAGCCGTTGGGCGCGTTGGGGCTGCCTATTGGTTGGCACGAGCGCTGGCAAATCAGAGTGCGTGCGCGCCCGCAGCCGCGGATAAGCAGCCCCAACGCGCCCAACGGCTTGGAGCGGGTCACAGGGACGGTGGCCGGAATCGTGACGTCGCGCCAAGCCGTTGGGCGCGTTGGGGCTGCCTATTGGTTGGCACGAGCGCTGGCAAATCAGAGTGCGTGCGCGCCCGCAGCCGCGGATAAGCAGCCCCAACGCGCCCAACGGCTTGGAGCGGGTCACAGGGACGGTGGCCGGAATCGGGTCGTCGCCGGCCGGAAAACGGGTCATCGATGGCGGCGTTACTTCGGGCCATGAGGCCCCCCACGTTAGTCCGAGCATAGCAGCAGCCCACAAATCCCCCGCGGCAGGCCTATGGGCGCCAGCCAGCGCGCCCCATGGCCAGCCAGGGGGCACCCCCCTAAAGAGCTATAAGTGTTATTGCAGCTCTGGCAGGGGTAGACACTACTAGGTCCCAGCTGTCACCCCCCCTCTAAAAAATTCATTTCTTGGTATTTTGAGCTGAAATTTTGCACATATGTTGGAAAAAATCCAATCCAACTTTATAAATTTTCCCAGATTTTTTCGAGGTCGGGAAGTATTTTTTTTTATTTTCCAACCATTAAAAATCAAGGAAATACGCAAAAATAGGAACCGGCCCGGAATGACCCCAAATTCGGCTGGCAGCCTCACAAAAATATGGCTGATTTTACTGGATTGGTTTCATGTGGAAAGCACGACGTTTTCTTGGCGGGATGCGAGAAAACCGGCAGCGCGCATGCGCGGCCAGCGACGTCGGGCTGGCCCCAGCAGCGCCTAGCCTCTCCCGCGCGGGGGGCAGGCAAGAGCGCAGGGGCCCCGGGCCCGAAGGCAGCCCCCCCGCGGGCAAGACAGCAAGCCAGCGGGGGCTGTCCGCGCTGCCGATTTTTCCCACTGCTGGCATCGCTGCCGCTGCCCCGGGCCCGAAGGCAGCCCCCCCGCGGGCACGACAGCAAGCCAGCGGGGGCTGTCCGCGCTGCCGATTTTTCCCACTGCTGGCATCGCTGCCGCTGCCCCGGGCCCGAAGGCAGCCCCCCCGCGGGCACGACAGCAAGCCAGCGGGGGCTGTCCGCGCTGCCGATTTTTCCCACTGCTGGCATCGCTGCCGCTGCCCCGGGCCCGAAGGCAGCCCCCCCGCGGGCACGACAGCAAGCCAGCGGGGGCTGTCCGCGCTGCCGATTTTTCCCACTGCTGGCATCGCTGCCGCTGCCCCGGGCCCGAAGGCAGCCCCCCCGCGGGCACGACAGCAAGCCAGCGGGGGCTGTCCGCGCTGCCGATTTTTCCCACTGCTGGCATCGCTGCCGCTGCCCCGGGCCCGAAGGCAGCCCCCCCGCGGGCACGACAGCAAGCCAGCGGGGGCTGTCCGCGCTGCCGATTTTTCCCACTGCTGGCATCGCTGCCGCTGCCCCGGGCCCGAAGGCAGCCCCCCCGCGGGCACGACAGCAAGCCAGCGGGGGCTGTCCGCGCTGCCGATTTTTCCCACTGCTGGCATCGCTGCCGCTGCCCCGGGCCCGAAGGCAGCCCCCCCGCGGGCACGACAGCAAGCCAGCGGGGGCTGTCCGCGCTGCCGATTTTTCCCACTGCTGGCATCGCTGCCGCTGCCCCGGGCCCGAAGGCAGCCCCCCCGCGGGCACGACAGCAAGCCAGCGGGGGCTGTCCGCGCTGCCGATTTTTCCCACTGCTGGCATCGCTGCCGCTGCCCCGGGCCCGAAGGCAGCCCCCCCGCGGGCACGACAGCAAGCCAGCGGGGGCTGTCCGCGCTGCCGATTTTTCCCACTGCTGGCATCGCTGCCGCTGCCCCGGGCCCGAAGGCAGCCCCCCCGCGGGCACGACAGCAAGCCAGCGGGGGCTGTCCGCGCTGCCGATTTTTCCCACTGCTGGCATCGCTGCCGCTGCCCCGGGCCCGAAGGCAGCCCCCCCGCGGGCACGACAGCAAGCCAGAGGGGGCTGTCCGCGCTGCCGATTTTTCCCACTGCTGGCATCGCTGCCGCAGAGTGTGCGTAGCCTCTCCCGCGCGGGGGGCAGGCAAGAGCGCAGGGGGGCAAGGCCCGAAGGCAGCCCCCCCGCGGGTAAGATAGCCAGCCAGCAGGGGCTGTCCCCGCGTCAGCCCCCGTTGCGCAGCGCGGCATGGAAATCATTGCCGCGCGCGCGCGCGCCCAATCGCCCAAGAGCCCAAGGGCCCCCAAGGGCCCCAGGCCCTCAGGCCCCAGCGCCCCAGCGCCAAGCGCAG
>JAQIZT010000333.1:7500-12500 GCA_029228515.1 Populus alba x Populus x berolinensis | reverse complement strand
CAGCCGCGGATAAGCAGCCCCAACGCGCCCAACGGCTTGGAGCGGGTCACAGGGACGGTGGCCGGAATCGTGACGTCGCGCCAAGCCGTTGGGCGCGTTGGGGCTGCCTATTGGTTGGCACGAGCGCTGGGCAAATTTCAGAGTGTGCGAAGCGCAAGCACCGCAGCCCGGCGGATACCCCACACCAAACGGCTGCCCAAACGGCTTGGAGCGTGGTCACAGGGACTCGGTGGCCGGAATTCAGGTGACGTCGCGCCAAGCCGTTGGGCGCGATTATGAGGGCATAAGCCTATTGGTTGGCACGAGCGCAGCGTCGCAAATCAGCAGTGCCGTGCGCGCCCGCAGCCGGCGGCATGACAAGCTAGCTCTCCCCCAACACGACGCGACCCAAACGCGCTCTGGAGTCGGGTCACACGGGACGCCGGTCCGTATGTAGGAAATTCGTGACGAATCTCACACTTTCGCAGCCCAAGATATCCCGTTGAGGCGAACTCCTTGGTGTTGAGGGCTTGCCTAATTGGGTTGGGCACGAGCGGGCTGTAGCACAATCTCAGTCTTAGTGCGTGCGCGCCCCGCATCCGCGGATAAAGCAGGGCCTCCAACGCGCCCAAACGTCTTGGACGGCGGTGTGTCACAGCGCGGTTACGTGAGGTCGGCATACGTCTACAATCGGGACGGTTCGCAAGCCAAGCTCGTTGGGCGCCAGTACTGGGGCTTGTGCCTAATAGGTTGGCACGACAGACAGCTGGCCAAATCAGAGTAGCGTTGCGCGCCCACCAGGATGAAGAGCACTGAGCGAGGATAAGCAGCCCCAACGCGCTTGCCCAAAAGCGGCTTTGGCAGCGTGTCATCAAGCGGACGGTGGCCGAATCGGGTCGTCGCCGGCCGGAAAAACGGGGTCATCGATGGCGGCGTTACTTCGGGCCATGAGGCCGCCCCACGTTAGTCCCGAGCATAACAGCATGCAGCCCCACCCCAAATGCCCCCGCGTACCGCTGCAGGCCCTACTGGGGCGCCAGCCAGCGCGCCCCATGGCCAGCCAGGGGGCACCCCCCCTAAAGAGCTATAAGTGTTATTGCAGCTCGTGGCATGGGGTAGACAACTACTAGCGTCCCAGCTGTCACCACCCGCAACCCCCGTCTTAAAAAAAATTCATTTCTTGGTATTTTTGAGCTGAAATTTTGGCACAATATGTTGGAAAAAATCGCAATCCAAACTTTATAATAAATTTTCCCAGATTTTTTTCGAGGTCGGTGAAGTATTTTTTTTTATTTTCCAACCATTAAAAATCGAAGGAAATCTACGCAAAAATAATGATAAACGCGGCCCGGAATGACCCCAAATTCGGCTGGCAGCCTACACAAATCAATATGGCTGATTTTATCTGGATTTGTGTTTTCATGTGGAAAGGCACGACTGTTTTCTTGGCGGGAACTGCGAGAAAACCGCAGCGGGCGCATGCGCGGCCAGCGAACGTCGGGCTGGCCCAGCAGCAGCGCCTAGCCTCTCACCGCGCAGGGGGGCAGGCAAGAGCGCAGGGGCCCCGGGCCCGAAGGCAAGCCCCCCCGCGGGCGCAAGAATCAGCAAGCCCGCGGGGGCTGTCCTCGCCGCCCCCCCCTGTGCAGGCCGATATTATTCCCACTGCTGGCATCGCTGCCCGCTGCCATGAACCGGGCCGGGCCCGAAGGCAGCCCCCCCAGCAGGGCACGACAGCACTAGGCCAGCGGGGCTGTCTCGCTGCTGCCGATCTTTTCCCACTGCCTGGCATCCGGTGCTGGGGCCAGCTGCCAGCCCGGGCCCGAAGAGCAGCCCCCACCGCGGGCACGACAGCAAGCCAGCGGGGCCTGTCCCGCAGCTTGCTCTGATTTTTGCTCCCACTGCTGGCATCGCTGCCGCTAGTCGGCCGGGCCCGAAGGCAGCTCTCCCCCCGCGGGCACGACAGCAAGCTCAGCGGGCGGCTGGTCCCTGCGCTGCCGATTCTTTCCACCCCCTACTGGCTGGCATCGGCTGGCCGGGCTCTGGCCCGCCGGGCCCGAAGGCAGCCCCACCCCGGCGGGCACTGACAGCAAGCCAGCGGGTGGCTGTTCCCCCGGCGCTGCCGATTTTTCCCACTTGCTGGCAATCGCTGCCCGGCTTGCCAAATCCGTGTGGGCCCGAAGGCCAGCCCGCCCCGCCGGGCACGACAGCAAGCCAGCGATAGGGGAGCTGTACCGCTTGCTGGCCGATTTTTCCCACTGCTGGCATCGCTGCCAGCTGCCACCGGTGCTCCGCTGAAAGGCGAGCCCCATCCCCCGCGGGCACGACAGCAAGACCCGAGCGGGGCTGTCCGCGCTGCCCGATTTTTCCCACTGCTGCTATCGCTGGCCAGGCTGGCCATCACCGGGCCCGAAGGCAAGCCCCCCGCGGGCACGAACAGAAGCCCAGCGGGGCTGTCCAGCGCTGCCGATTTTTCCCACTGCTGGCATCGCTTTGCCGCGCCGCCCGGGCGCAAGCGCAGCCCTCCCCGCGTGCAACAGACAGCACACCAGCCGGGGCTGTCCGCAGCTCGGCGCCGAATCTTTTCCCATGACTGCTGGCATCAGCTGAGCCGCTGCCACTCTACCGGGCCCGAAGGCAGCCCCCACCGCGGGCACAGAGACAGCAAGCCAGCGGGGGCTGTCCGCGCTGGCCTCAGATTTTTCCCTACTGCTGCGGCATCGCTGTGCCCCGCTGCCCCGGGCCCTGAAGGCAGCCCCCCCGCGGGCCACTGACCAGCAAAGGCGGGGGCAGAGGGGGCTGTACCAGCGCTGCCTGATTTTTCCCACTGCTGGCAAATCGCGCTCGCCAGCGCAGAGTGTGCGTAGCCTCTCCCGCGCGCGGGGGCAGGCAAGAGCAGCAAGGGGGGCAAGGCCCGAAGGCAGCCCCCCCGCGGAGTAATGATAGCCAGCCAGCAAGGGGCTGTCCCCCACCCTGCGCTTCAGCCCCCGTTTGCGCGCAGCGGCGGCCATGGAAATCATTGCCAAACAGCGCGCCTGCAGGGGGCAAAGGCGGCACTGGCACTGCCCTAAAATTCGCGTCCAAGAGCCCAATGGGCCCCCAAGGGCCCCAGGCCCTCAGGCCCCAGCGCGCCCCAGCCGCCAAGCGCAGAACCGTGGCGCAGCAGCGAGCGGCGGGCGGAGCCGTATGGGCGCGCGTGTGATTTTTATAGGGCGGTGGTCGGAATCCGGGATCGTCAGCCGGGCCAGGAAAACAGGGTCATACGATGGCGGCGTTCACTTCGGTGCTATTGTAGCGTTGAGCGCCCCCGTCCCACGTGTGTAGCCAGCAGCTCTGCAAATACCCCCGCCGGCAGGCCTAGATGGGCGCCAGCCAAGCGCGCCGCCACCTGGCCATCGGGGGGCACCCCCCTAAAGAGCTATAAGTGTTATTGCAGCTCTGGCAGGGGCAGACACAACTGAGGTCCCAGCTGTCACCGCCCCCTCTAATAAAATTCATGTTCTCTTGGTATTGCTTCGAGCGTGAAATTTTGCACATAAGGTTAGGCAAAAATCCAATCCACCTTTATAAAATTTTCCCAGATTTTTTCGAGGTCCGGGAAGTCATTTTTTTTTATTTTCCTAACCATTAAAAATTCAAGGAAATACGCAAAAATAGGAACCCATAGGGGACCCGGAATGACCCCATATTCCGCTGGCAGCCTCCAACAAAAAAACTATGGCTGATTTTACTGGAATTGAATTTCACGTGGAAAGCCCATCGATGACGTTTTCTTAGGGGCGGGATTGGCCGGGAAAAACCAGGCAGCGCGCTATGTCCCGGCGGACCACCGCAGGAGCCCCAGGGAACAAACCTCACTTGCTTTCACGGTCCTATGGCCTCCCCCCTCACCACGCATGGCCGGCACTCTAATCCCCCCCCATCAGCAGTTTGTGCGGCCGATAGGTGTCAAGGTGATTTGAACGAACGCGCAGAGCCGGGGTTAAATGCGCTACCCGGCCGAATCGCGGGGAGGAAGAGATCTCTTCTTCCAAGATAGGCGGAACAACATCATCGGAGTTATGTTGATAGGGCAGAGAATTGAAATGACTCGTTGCGGGCAAGCCCAGCTGATAGGTGCCATCCCAGCTGCACAAATTCCCGCGTCGTGCCCGATTTTTACCGAGAGCGTTGCCGCTGATTTTGTCTGAACAGACCCCTCGTTTCGATCAAGAAGAATCTGGAGCCGCGGCTGGAGGTCCGATATCCCAAACACTGCGCCTGCTGTGTCTTAGAACAGAGCCCCTGTTTCTTCGTCATGCGGCGTCCCCTTGACGAATTTTCCTGCCTGGCCTCGACAGCCCAGCGTACCAAGCCCGTGTTCGTCAACAAAATCTGCGCTGCCTTGGATTTTTCCCCGACGGGCCTCCAGGCTGGTCGGATCTCCGCGCTGGCCTGATTTTTCCCACTGTTGGCGATCGCTGCCAGCTGAGCCTTAGGCCACCCAGTCTTTTTCGTCACGCCTAGGACTGATAAACAGTCCAGACGTCATCCGTCCAGCACTCGGCTGCCGATGTCTTCTGCCGACTTCTCCAATTTCGTCTGCGCTGCCGATTCCAACACTGCCCGCTGTGTCTGAAACAGCCCCTGCTTCTGTCAGCGCATCCCCTTAGAAATCGAATTTTTCCTGCTGGCCTGGACAGCCCAGCGTCCCAGCCATGTTCGGTCAAAAAATCTGCGCATGCCGATTTTTCCCACTGTTGGCATAGCTGCCACTGCCCCAGTGTGTGTCTTAGGCCCCCAGTTCCGTTTTCCGTCAATCCTGGGACTATAAATCGTTCCGGAACTCATCGCCCAAGCGACCAGGCTGCCGGATTCTTCTGCCGACTCTAATACAATCAACGGGTCTCCGATTTCGTCTGCGCTGCCGATTCCAAACACTGCCTGCTGTGTTCTGAACAGCCCCTGTTTCGGTCAGCGCGTCCACCTTGAACGAAGTTTCTCCTGCCTGGCCTAAGACAGCCCAGCGTCCAGGCCCGTTGTTC
>JAQIZT010000332.1:22500-25000 GCA_029228515.1 Populus alba x Populus x berolinensis | reverse complement strand
TGACGAACAACGGGCTGGACGCTGGGCTGTCTAGGCCAGGCAGGAAAATTCGTCAAGGGGACGCGGCTGACGAAACAGGGGCTGTTCAGACACAGCAGGCAGTGTTGGAATCGGCAGCGCCGACGAAATCGGAGAAGTCGGCAGAATCGGCAGCCGGTGCTGGCGATGAGTCCGGACGATTTATAGTCCCAGGCTTGACGGAAACGACTGGGGGCCTAGACACACACTGGGGCAGTGGCAGCTTTGCCAACAGTGGGAAAAATCGGCAGCGCAGATTTTTTGACGAACATGGGCTGGACGCTGGGCTGTCCAGGCCAGGCAGGAAAAATCGTCAAGGGGAAGCGCTGACGAAGCAGGGGCTGTTCAGACACAGCGGGCAGTGTTGGAATCGGCAGCGCCGACGAAATGGGAGAAGTCGGCAGAATCGGCAGCCGGTGCTGGCGATGAGTCTGGACTGTTTATAGTCCTAGGCGTGACGAAAAAGACTGGGGGCCTAGGCCGCGGCAGCGATGCCACAGTGGGAAAAATCGGCAGCGCGGTGATCCGCAGTGGGAGGCCCGTCGTGGAAAATCGGCAGAGCAGATTTGTTGACGAACACGGGCTGGACGCTGGGCTGTCCAGGCCAGGCAGGAAAATTCGTCAAGGGGACGCGCTGACGAAACAGGGGCTGTTCAGACACAGCAGGCAGTGTGGGAATCGGCAGCGCGGACGAACGAGTGGGCTGTTTCCAGAGGGATGTCAAATATCGGCAACGTCGGAAAAATCGTTGGCAGCGCGGATTTAGGGGGTGCATCTGGACCGGCCCTATCAGCTAGGGGCGTGCCGCGCAACTCGAGTCAGGTTCAGATTCTCTGCCCTATCAACATATCTCCCGATGTGTGTGTCTAGCTTATCTTTGGTATGAAGAGATTCTCTTTCCTCCCCGCGTCGGCCAGGGTGGCGATTACCCGGCGGCGTGGACGTGAGCGCAAGGGGGAATCGACTGTCCCTAATCGGCCACAACTTCTGATGGGGGTGATTAGAGTGCCGGGCCATTGTGGTGATGGGAGGCCAAAACCGGAAAAGCAAGAGTTTTCGGGCCACCGGGCTGACCTCCGGTGGCCTCCGGGCGGGGGCATGCCGGGCGCAGTATGCCCCAGGTTTTCCCGCGCATCCCGCCAAGAAATAACTTCGTGCATTCCACGTGAAAACCAATCCAGTAAAATCAGCCATAGATTTTGTGAGGCTGCCAGCCGAATTTGGGGTCATTCCGGGCCGGTTCCTATTTTTGCTTAATTCCTTGATTTTTAATTGTATGAGAAATAAAAAAAAACATCCTTCTCCGACCTACGGAGAAAGGGAAACTGGGTGAAAAAGTTTATAAAGGTGGATTGGATTATTTGCCAACCTAGGTTGCAAAATTTCAGCTCAAAATACCAAGAAATGAATTTTTATTAGAGGGGGGGTGACAGCTTGACCAAGTAGTGTCCAGGGCCCCTTCCACTAGCTGCAATAAATCACATATAGCTCTTTAAGGGGTGCCCCCCGACTGGCCTATGGCGCAGTCTGGCTGGCGCCCATAAGAGGCCTGGCCGCGTGGGGATTTGCGAGCGTGCTGCTACACACGTGGTGGGACCTCACAGGCGCCGAAGTAACGCCGCCATCGATGACCCGTTTTCCGGCCGGCGACGACCCGATTCCGACCACCGCCCTATAAAAATCACACGCGCGCGCGCGCGCCCGCGCCCGCGTCTGCGCTTGGCGCTGGGGCGCTGGGGCCTGAGGGCCTGGGGCCCTTGGGGGCCCTTGGGCTCTTGGGCGATTGGGCGCGCGCGCGCGCGGCAATGATTTCCATGCCGCGCTGCGCAACGGGGGCTGACGCGGGGACAGCCCCTGCTGGCTGGCTATCTTACCCGCGGGGGGGCTGCCTTCGGGCCTTGCCCCCTGCGCTCTTGCCTGCCCCCGCGCGGGGAGAGGCTAACACTCTGCGGCAGCGATGCCAGCAGTGGGAAAAATCGGCAGCGCGGACAGCCCCCGCTGGCTTGCTGTCGTGCCCGCGGGGGGGCTGCCTTCGGGCCCGGGGCAGCGGCAGCGATGCCAGCAGTGGGAAAAATCGGCAGCGCGGACAGCCCCCGCTGGCTTGCTGTCGTGCCCGCGGGGGGGCTGCCTTCGGGCCCGGGGCAGCGGCAGCGATGCCAGCAGTGGGAAAAATCGGCAGCGCGGACAGCCCCCGCTGGCTTGCTGTCGTGCCCGCGGGGGGCTGCCTTCGGGCCCGGGGCAGCGGCAGCGATGCCAGCAGTGGGAAAAATCGGCAGCGCGGACAGCCCCCGCTGGCTTGCTGTCTTGCCCGCGGGGGGGCTGCCTTCGGGCCCGGGGCAGCGGCAGCGATGCCAGCAGTGGGAAAAATCGGCAGCGCGGACAGCCCCCGCTGGCTTGCTGTCGTGCCCGCGGGGGGGCTGCCTTCGGGCCCGGGGCAGCGGCAGCGATGCCAGCAGTGGGAAAAATCGGCAGCGCGGACAGC
>JAQIZT010000332.1:10000-12500 GCA_029228515.1 Populus alba x Populus x berolinensis | reverse complement strand
CGGCCGAAGTAACGCCGCCATCGATGACCCGTTTTCCGGCCGGCGACGACCCGATTCCGACCACCGCCCTATAAAAATCACACGCGCGCGCGCGCCCGCCCGCGCCCGCGCCCGCGTCTGCGCTTGGCGCTGGGGCGCTGGGGCCTGAGGGCCTGGGGCCCTTGGGGGCCCTTGGGCTCTTGGGCGATTGGGCGCGCGCGCGCGCGGCAATGATTTCCATGCCGCGCTGCGCAACGGGGGCTGACGCGGGGACAGCCCCTGCTGGCTGGCTATCTTACCCGCGGGGGGGCTGCCTTCGGGCCTTGCCCCCCTGCGCTCTTGCCTGCCCCCCGCGCGGGAGAGGCTACGCACACTCTGCGGCAGCGATGCCAGCAGTGGGAAAAATCGGCAGCGCGGACAGCCCCCGCTGGCTTGCTGTCGTGCCCGCGGGGGGCTGCCTTCGGGCCCGGGGCAGCGGCAGCGATGCCAGCAGTGGGAAAAATCGGCAGCGCGGACAGCCCCCGCTGGCTTGCTGTCGTGCCCGCGGGGGGGCTGCCTTCGGGCCCGGGGCAGCGGCAGCGATGCCAGCAGTGGGAAAAATCGGCAGCGCGGACAGCCCCCGCTGGCTTGCTGTCGTGCCCGCGGGGGGGGCTGCCTTCGGGCCCGGGGCAGCGGCAGCGATGCCAGCAGTGGGAAAAATCGGCAGCGCGGACAGCCCCCGCTGGCTTGCTGTCGTGCCCGCGGGGGGGCTGCCTTCGGGCCCGGGGCAGCGGCAGCGATGCCAGCAGTGGGAAAAATCGGCAGCGCGGACAGCCCCCGCTGGCTTGCTGTCTGCCCGCGGGGGGCTGCCTTCGGGCCCGGGGCAGCGGCAGCGATGCCAGCAGTGGGAAAAATCGGCAGCGCGGACAGCCCCGCTGGCTTGCTGTCGTGCCCGCGGGGGGCTGCCTTCGGGCCCGGGGCAGCGGCAGCGATGCCAGCAGTGGAAAAATTCGGCAGCGCGGACGGCCCCAGCTGGCTTGCTGTCGTGCCGCGCGGGGGGGCTGCCTTCGGGCCCGGCGGCGGCGGCAGCCGATGCTAGCTGTGGGAAAAATCGGCAGCGCGGACAGCCCCCGCTGGCTTGCTGTCTTGCCGCCGCGGCGGGGCTGCCTTCGGGCCCGGCTGGGCAGCGGCGGCAGCGATGCCAGCAAGTTGGAAAAATCGGCCCAGCGCGGACAGCCCCCGCTTGGCTTGCTGTCTTGCCCGCGGCGGGGGCTGTGCCTTCGGGCCCGGGGCAGCCCCTCTGGCAGCGATTCCAGCAGTGGAAAAAATCGGGCAGCGCCGGACAGCCCCCGCTGGTTGCTGTCTTGCCCGCGGGGGGGCTGCCTTCGGGCCCGGGGCAGCGGCAGCGATTGCCAGCAGTGGGAAAAATCGGCAGCGCGGGACCTGCCCCCGCTGGCTGTGTCTTGCCCGCGGGGGGGCTGCCCTGCGGGCCCGGGCAGCCACGGCTTCGCGTGCCCAGCAGTGGAAAAATCGGCAGGAGGACAGCCCCCGCTGGCTTGCTGTCGTGCCCGCGGGGGGGCTGCCTTCGGGCCCGGGGCAGCGGCAGCCGATGCCAGCTGTGGGGAAAAGATCGGCCCAGCGCGGACAGCCCCCGCTGGCTTGCTGTCTTGCGTCGCGGGGGGGCTGCCTTCGGGGGGGGGGTCCCGGGGCCCCTGCGCTCTTGCCTGCTCCCCGCCGCGGGAGAGGCTAGGCGCTGCTGGGGCCAGCCCGTGTAGTTGGCCGAGCGAATTGCCCGATGCCGGTGGGCTCGCATCCAGCCAAGTAAAAATCGTCGTGCTTGACAAAGTGAATACATTCCAGTATAAAATCTGCCTGTATTGTTGTGAGGCTGCCAGCCTGAATTTGGGGTCATTCCGGGCCGGTTCCTTTTTGGGCGTAGTTCCTTGATTTATTAATGGTAGGAAAATAATTAAAATATACTTCCCGACCTCGAAAAATTTTGGTAAAATATATAAAGTTGGATTGGATTTTTAGCCAACATATGTGCAAAATTTCAGCTCAAAATACCAAGAAATGAATTTTTTAGAGGGGGGGTGACAGCTGGGACCTAGTAGTGTCTACCCCTGCCAGAGCTGCAATAACACTTATAGCTCTTTAGGGGGTGCCCCCTGGCTGGCCATGGGGCGCGCTGGCTGGCGCCCATAGGCCTGCCGCGGGGGATTTGTGGGCTGCTGCTATGCTCGGACTAACGTGGGGGGCCTCATGGCCCGAAGTAACGCCGCCATCGATGACCCGTTTTCCGGCCGGCGACGACCCGATTCCGGCCACCGTCCCTGTGACCCGCTCCAAGCCGTTGGGCGCGTTGGGGCTGCTTATCCGCGGCTGCGGGCGCGCACGCACTCTGATTTGCCAGCGCTCGTGCCAACCAATAGGCAGCCCCAACGCGCCCAACGGCTTGGCGCGACGTCACGATTCCGGCCACCGTCCCTGTGACCCGCTCCAAGCCGTTGGGCGCGTTGGGGCTGCTTATCCGCGGCTGCGG
>JAQIZT010000332.1:0-5000 GCA_029228515.1 Populus alba x Populus x berolinensis | reverse complement strand
AAGCCCGGGCCTTTTGAAAACGCCCGTGTAGACGCCGTCGTCCAGCGGGATCGTGTAGGCCTAGCAGCGCCGCGCCGATCACTGACAGTGGCGTGCCCCTCAAGCAGTGCCAGCGCAATCCCGGGCATTGGTCCTGTCGGCTCCCCATTTAATTCGTCACCTCTTGAAACACGAACCAAGGAAGTCTGACATGTGTGCGAGGATGGGACACAGGGAAGTAAACCCGTAGTGCGCATTATGCGAGCTGACGAGTGTGCGTGTGAGACCCACGCCCTCGAGGGTTGCACCCGCCGACCGGAACTCCTTGATCTTCTGAGAAGGGTTCGAGTGAGAGCATGCCTGTCGGGAACCCGGGAAAGATGGTGAACATATGCCTTTGCGGGGCGAAGCAAGAGGAAACTCTGGTGGAGGCCCGCAGCGATACTGACGTGCAAATCGTTCGTCTGACTTGGGTATAGGTGCGAAAGACTAATCGAACCGTCTAGTAGCTGGTGTCCCCTCTCGAAGTTTCCCTCAGGATAAGCTGGAGCTCGGTGCGAGTTACTATCGGGTAAAGCCAATGAATAGAGGCATCGGGGGCGCAAACGCCCTCGACCTATTCCTCAAACTTTAAAATAGGTAAGGACGGCGCGGACTGCTTCGTTGAGCCGCGCCACGGAATCGAGAGCTCCAAGTGGGCCATTTTTGGTAAGCAGAACTGGCGATGCGGGATGAACCGGGAAGTCCAGGTTACGATTTGCCCCAACTGCGCGCTAACCTAGAACCCACAAAGGGTGTTGTCCGATTAAGACAGCAGGACGGTGGTCATGGAAGTTCCGAAATCCGCTAAGGAGTGTGTAACAACTCCACCTGCCGAATCAACTAACCCCAAAAATGGATGGCGCTGAAGCGCGCGACCAATACCCGGCCGTCGGGGCAAGCGCCAGGCCCCGATGAGTAGGAGGGGCCCGCGCGTCGCTGCAAAACCCGGGGCGCGAGCCCGGGCGGAGCGGGCCGTCGGTGCAGATCTTTGTGGTAGTAGCAAATATTCAAATGAGAACTTTGAAGGCCCGAAGAGGGGAAAGGTTCCATGTGAACACACTTGCACATGGGTTAGAGCGATCCTAAGAGACGGGGGAAGCCCGTCCGACAAGGAGTTTCGCATGCGCAGAGCTATCGAAAGGGAATCGGGTTTAAAATTCCTAGAACCGGGACGTGGCGGCTGACGGCATACGTTAGGGAGTCCCGGAGACTTCGGCGGGGGCCTCGGGAAGAGTTATCTTTTCTGTTAAACCAGCCACTGCCCACCCTGGAAACTAATTAGTCGGAGGTAGGTCCCAGCGGACTGAAAGAGCACCGCACACGACGAAGCAGAAAGTCGCGTGGTGTCCCGAGCGCCCCCGTCGGCCCTTGAAAATCCCGGAGGACGCGAGTGCCTCACACGCCCGTTTCCGTACTCATAACCGCATCAGTGTCTCCAAGGTGAACAGGATCCTCTTGGTCGATGGGACAATGTAAGCAAGGGAATTCGGACAAAATGGATCCGTACCCCTCGGGAAAAGGATTGGCTCTGAGGGCTGGGACTCGGGGGTCCCCAGTCCCAGAACACCGTCGGCTGCCGGTGGACTGCTCGAGCTCCTCCCAGCGAAGCGGCGAGAGCGGGTCGTCGCGTGCTGGCCGGGGGACGGACTGGGAACGGCCCCTTCGGGGGCCTTCCCCGGGCGTCGAACAGTCGACTCAGAACTGTAACTGACAAGGGGAATCCGACTGATTAATTAAAACATAGCATTGCCGATGGTCCCTAGCGGATTTTGCCTTTTCCCAACGCAATGTGAATTTCTGCCCAGTGCTTCTGATATGTTCAAAGTGAAGAAAATCCCCAAGCGCGGGTAAACGGCGGGAGTAACTATGACTCTCTTAAGGTAGCCAAATGCCTCGTCATCTAATTAGTGACTCGCATGAATGGATTAACGAGATTCCCACTTTCCCCTGTCTACTATCCAGCGAAACCACAAGCAAGGGAACGGGCTTGGCGGAATCAGCGGGGAAAGAAGACCCTGTTGAGCTTGACCACTAGTCCGACTTTGTGAAATGACTTGAAGAGGTGTAGCATAAGTGGGAGCTTCGGCGAAGGTGAAATACCACTACTTTTAACGTTATTTTACTTATTCCGTGAATCGGAGGCGGGGCGCGTCCCCTCTTTTTTGGACCCATAGGACCGCTTCGGCGGCCGAATCCGGGCGGAAGACATTGTCAGGTGGGGAGTTTGGCTGGGGCGGCACATCTTGGTAAAAGATATCGCAGGTGTCCTAAGATTGAGCTCAACGAGAACAGAAATCTCGTGTGGAACAAAAGGGTAAAAGCACGTTTGATTCTGAATTTACCAGTACGAAATACGAACCGTGAAATCCGTGGCCTATCGATCCTTTAGACCTTACGGAATTTGAAGCTTAGAGGTGTCAGAAAATTTACCACAGGGATATACTGGCATGTGGCAACCAAGCGTTCCATAGCGACGTTGCTTTTTGAATCCTTCGATGTCAGGCTCCTATCCTATCATTGTGAAGCAGAATTCACTCAAGTGTTGGATTGTTCACACCACCAATAGGGAACGTGAGCTGGGTTTTAGACCGTCGTGAGACATGTTATGTTTTACCCTACTGATGACAGTGTCGCAAAAGTAATCCAACCTATTTACGAGAGGAACCGTTGATTCTCACAATTGGTCACTACGCGCTTTGGTTGAAAAGCCAGTGGCGCGAAGCTACCAGCACCGTGGCGTTGGATTTATGAACTGAACAGCCTCTAAGATCAGAATCCGGGCTAGATGCGACGCGTGCGCCCGCCGACCGAATTGCCGACCTGCAGTAGGGGCCTACTTGGCCCCTGAGGCACAGTGCCGTTGGCCAAGCCCTCGCGGCGAAAGAGCCGCGCGGCCGGCCTTGGAAGTACAATTCCCACCGAGCGGCGGGTAGAATCCTTTGCAGACGACTTAAAATACGCGACGGTGGTAATTGTAATGTGGCAGAGTGGCCTTGCTGCCGACGATCCACTGGAGATTCAGCCCCATGTCGCTTCCGATTCGTCCCCGCCCGCCCCTCTAGGGGCACTGGCGTCGAGGAGGCCTGGGACGGGATGGGACCCAGGGCAGCGCTCCCTGGAGCTCGGGAACTGGATATTTCAAAGGCTTGAAGAGAAAGACTGTTGGTCTAGACATCGGGGCAGTGGCAGCCATGCCACCAAAGGGGAAGATCGGTCAGCGCAGATTTGTGCAAGCTTCAGGCCCGTCGTGGAAGTATCGGAGGCCGTCAGATTGCTTGACGAACAACGGGCTGGACGCTGGGCTGTCCAGGCCAGGCATGAAAATATCGTCGAGTGGATGGCGCCGACAGAAACTAGGGGCTGTTCCGGACGGATGGGGGGGGGGGTTATGGCAGTGCTGGAATCCGTGGCATCGCCGACGAAATCGGCAAAAGTCGTCGGAATCGGCAGCAGGGTGCTGACGATGAGTTCCGACGATTTATAGGTCCCAGGCTATGACGAAAACAGACATGGGGGGCCTAGACACACGCTGGGGCAGTGGGAAAAATCGGCAGCGCAAATTTTTTGACGAACATAGGGCTGGACGCTTGCTTGTCCCGGCCAGGCAGGAAAAAAACGTCGAGGGGACTCGCTGACAGAAGCAGGGGCTGTTCAGACAGAGCGGGCAGGGGTGGAATCGGCAGCCGCCGAAGAAATCGGCAGAATCGGCAGCCCGGTGCTGGCGATGAGTCTGGACCTGTTTCTAGTCCCTAGGCGTGACGAAAAAGACTGGGGGCCTAGGCAGGGGCAGCGAGGCCAACAGTGGGAAAAATCGGCAGGCGCGGAGATCCCCAGAACCTGGAGGCCCTTCGGGGAAAAATCGGCAGCGCAGATTTGTTGACGAACACGTGCTGGACGCTGGGCTGTCTAGCACAGGCAGGAAAATTCGTTTTTCCCCCAGGGGACCGGCGCTGATACGAAACAGGGGCTTGTTCAGACACAGCAGGCAAGTGTTGGAATCGGCAGCGCCGACGAAATCGGAGAAGTTCGCAGAATCGGCAGGCCGGATCTTGGCCGATGAGTCCGGACGATTTATAGTCCCCAGGCTTGACGGAAACGACTGGGGGGCCTAGACAACTCACTGGGCAAGTGGCAGCTATGCCAACGAGTGGGAAAAATCGGCAGCGCAGATTTTTTTTTTTTGACGAACATGGGGCTCGACGCTGGGCTGTCCATGCCTAGGCAGGAAAAATCGTCAAGGGGATGCGCTGACGAAGCAGGGACTGTTCAGACACAAAATAGCGGGTCAGTGTGGTAAACGGGCAAGCGTCCGACGAAATGGGGGAGAAGTCGGTCAGAAACGGCAGCCGGTGCTGGCGATGAGTTGGACTGTTTAGGAGTCCCTAGGCGTGACGAAAAAAGACTGGGGTCCTAGGCAGCGGCAAGTCGATGCGAACAGTGGGAAAAATGCGGCCAAGCGCGGAGATTCCGTCCAGCTGGAGGCCCGTCGGGGAAAAATCGGTACAGCGCAGATTTGTTGACGAACACGGCTTGGAAACGCTGGGCTGTCGAGGCCATAGGCAAGAAAATTCGTCAAGGGGACGCGCTGACGCAACAAGGGGCTGTTCAGACTACACAGCCATGCAGTGTTTGGAATCCCGGCAACTAGCGGGACGAACGAGGTGCTGTTTCAGACAAATCGGCAACAGTCCGGAAAAATCGGCCGAGCGATTTGTGCAGCAGGAGGCCCTATCAGCTTGCTGCCCGCAAACGAGTTCATTTCAATTCTCTGCGCCTATCAACATAACTCCCGATGTGTTGTTCGCTATCATGGAAGAAGAGATCTCTTACCTCCCCGCGTCGGCCGGGTGCGATTACCCGGCGGCGTCCGTTTCAAATCACTGCCCTATCGGCCACAACCTGCTGATGGGGGGGCTTAGAGGCCGGGTCCATGGTGGGAGGGAGGCCAAAGACCGTGAAAGCAAGAGTTTTCCCGGGCC
>JAQIZT010000331.1:22500-27500 GCA_029228515.1 Populus alba x Populus x berolinensis | reverse complement strand
GCAGCGCCGACGAAATCTCGGCGAAGTCGGCAGTATCGGCAGCCGGTAGCTGGCGGATGAGTCCGGACTGTTTATAGTCCTAGGCGTGACGAAAAAGCCTGGGGGCCTAGGCACGCGCTGGGGCTGCCGGCAGCGATGCCCAAAGCGCGGAAAAATCGGCAGCGCAGGATTTTTTGACGAACATGGGATCTGGGACGTCTGGGCTGTCCAGGTCCAGGCAGGAAAATTCTTCAAGGGGATTGCGCTGACGATATAGCAGGGGCTGTTCAGGACACAGCGGGCAGTGCTGGAATACGGCAGCGCCGACGAAATCGGCGAAGTCGGCAGAATCGGCAGCCGGTGCTGGCGATGAGTCCGGACTGTTTATAGTCCTAGGCGTGACGAAAAAGACTGGGGGCCTAGGCACGCGCTGGGGCAGCGGCAGCGATGCCCACAGCGGGAAAAATCGGCAGCGCAGATTTTTTGACGAACATGGGCTGGACGCTGGGCTGTCCAGGCCAGGCAGGAAAATTCGTCAAGGGGATGCGCTGACGAAGCAGGGGCTGTTCAGACACAGCGGGCAGTGCTGGAATCGGCAGCGCCGACGAAATCGGCAAAGTCGGCAGAATCGGCAGCCGGTGCTGGCGATGAGTCTGGACTGTTTATAGTCCTAGGCGTGACGAAAAAGACTGGGGGCCTAGGCACGCGCTGGGGCAGCGGCAGCGATGCCCACAGCGGGAAAAATCGGCAGCGCAGATTTTTTGACGAACATGGGCTGGACGCTGGGCTGTCCAGGCCAGGCAGGAAAATTCGTCAAGGGGATGCGCTGACGAAGCAGGGGCTGTTCAGACACAGCGGGCAGTGCTGGAATCGGCAGCGCCGACGAAATCGGCGAAGTCGGCAGAATCGGCAGCCGGTGCTGGCGATGAGTCCGGACTGTTTATAGTCCTAGGCGTGACGAAAACGACTGGGGGCCTAGGCACACGCTGGGGCAGGGGCAGCGGCAGCGATGCCAACAGTGGGAAAAATCGGCAGCGCGGATTTGTGCAGCTGGAGGCCCGTCGGGGAAAATCGGCAGCGCAGATTTGGTGACGAACACGGGCTGGACGCTGGGCTGTCCAGGCCAGGCAGGAAAATTCGTCGAGGGGACGCGCTGACGAAACAGGGGCTGTTCAGACACAGCAGGCAGTGTTGGAATCGGCAGCGCGGACGAACGAGGGGCTGTTCAGACAAATCGGCAACGTCGGAAAAATCGGCAGCGCGGATTTGTGCAGCTGGAGGCCCTATCAGCTGGCTGCCCGCAACGAGTCATTCAATTCTCTGCCCTATCAACATAACTCCCGATGTGTTGTTCGCTATCTTGGAAGAAGAGATCTCTTCCTCCCCGCGTCGGCCGGGTGCGATTACCCGGCGGCGTCGTTCAAATCACTGCCCTATCGGCTACAACTGCTGCTGGGGGGATTAGAGGCCTGCCATGGTGGTGAGGGGAGCCAAGACCGTGAAAGCAAGAGTTTTCCCGGGGCTCCTCCGCTGGCCGCGCATGCGCGCTGCCGGTTTTCACGCATCCCGCCAAGATAACGTCGTGCTCACCACGTGAAACCAATCCAGTAAAATCAGCCATATTTTTGTGAGGCTGCCAGCCGAATTTGGGGTCATTCCGGGCCGGTTCCTATTTTTGCGTATTTCCTTGATTTTCAATGGTAGGAAAATAAAAAAAAATACTTCCCGACCTCGAAAAAATCTGGGAAAATTTATAAAGGTGGATTGGATTTTTGCCAACCTATGTGCAAAATTTCAGCTCAAAATACCAAGAAATGAATTTTTTAGAGGGGGGGTGACAGCTGGGACCTAGTAGTGTCTACCCCTGCCAGAGCTGCAATAACACTTATAGCTCTTTAGGGGGTGGCCATGGGGCGCGCTGGCTGGCGCCCATAGGCCTGCCGCGGGGGCTGCTGCTACGCTCGGACTAACGTGGGGGGCCTCACGGCCCGAAGTAACGCCGCCATCGATGACCCGTTTTCCGGCCGGCGACGACCCGATTCCGACCACCGCCCTATAAAAATCACACGCGCGCGCGCGCAGGCGCGCGCCCGCCCGCGCCCGCGCTGGGCGCTGGGGCGCTGGGGCCTGGGCGCTGGGGCCTGGGGGCCTGGGGCCTGAGGGCCTGGGGCCCTTGGGGGCCCTTGGGCTCTTGGGCGATTGGGCGCGCGCGGCGCGCGGCAGTGGTTCCCCTGCCGCGCTGCGCAACGGGGGCTGACGCGGGGACAGCCCCTGCTGCCTTGCTATCTTACCCGCGGGGGGGCTGCCTTCGGGCCCTGGCCCCCTGCGCTCTTGCCTGCCCCCCGCGCGGGTGAGGCTAGGCACACGCTGGGGCAGCGGCAGCGATAACAACAGTGGGAAAAATCGGCAGCGCGGTAAATGCCGCTGGAGGCCCGTCGCGGAAAATCGGCAGCGCAGATTTGTTGACGAACACGGGCTGGACGCTGGGCTGGCCAGGCCTGGCAGGAAAATTCGTCTAGGGGGTAGGCTCACGGCAACGGGGGCTGACGCGGGGACAGCCCCTGCTGGCTTGCTATCTTGCCCGCGGGGGGCTGCCGTCGGGCCCGGGGCAGCGGCAGCGATGCCAGCGGTGGGAAATATCGGCAGCGCGGACAGCCCCTGCTGGCTTGCTATCTTGCCCGCGGGGGGGCTGCCTTCGGGCCCGGGGCAGCGGCAGCGATGCCAGCGGTGGGAAATATCGGCAGCGCGGACAGCCCCTGCTGGCTTGCTATCTTGCCCGCGGGGGGGCTGCCTTCGGGCCCGGGGCAGCGGCAGCGATGCCAGCGGTGGGAAATATCGGCAGCGCGGACAGCCCCTGCTGGCTTGCTATCTTGCCCGCGGGGGGCTGCCTTCGGGCCCGGGGCAGCGGCAGCGATGCCAGCGGTGGGAAATATCGGCAGCGCGGACAGCCCCTGCTGGCTTGCTATCTTGCCCGCGGGGGGGCTGCCTTCGGGCCCGTGGCAGCGGCAGCGATGCCAGCGGTGGGAAATATCGGCAGCGCGGACAGCCCCTGCTGGCTTGCTATCTTGCCCGCGGGGGGCTGCCTTCGGCCCGTGGCAGCGGCAGCGATGCCAGCGGTGGGAAATATCGGCAGCGCGGACAGCCCCTGCTGGCTTGCTATCTTGCCCGCGGGGGGCTGCCTTCGGGCCCGTGGCAGCGGCAGCGATGCCAGCGGTGGGAAATATCGGCAGCGCGGACAGCCCCTGCTGGCTTGCTATCTTGCCCGCGGGGGGGCTGCCTGCCTTCGGGCCCGTGGCAGCGGCAGCGATGCCAGCGGTGGAAATATCGGCAGCGCGGACAGCCCCTGCTGGCTTGCTATCTTGCCCGCGGGGGGCTGCCTTCGGGCCCGTGGCAGCGGCAGCGATGCCAGCGGTGGGAAATATCGGCAGCGCGGACAGCCCCTGCTGGCTTGCTATCTTGCCCGCGGGGGGGCTGCCTTCGGGCCCGTGGCAGCGGCAGCGATGCCAGCGGTGGGAAATATCGGCAGCGCGGACAGCCCCTGCTGGCTTGCTATCTTGCCCGCGGGGGGCTGCCTTCGGCCCGGGGCAGCGGCAGCGATGCCAGCGGTGGGAAATATCGGCAGCGCGGACAGCCCCTGCTGGCTTGCTATCTTGCCCGCGGGGGGGCTGCCTTCGGGCCCGTGGCAGCGGCAGCGATGCCAGCGGTGGGAAATATCGGCAGCGCGGACAGCCCCTGCTGGCTTGCTATCTTGCCCGCGGGGGGCTGCCTTCGGCCCGTGGCAGCGGCAGCGATGCCAGCGGTGGGAAATATCGGCAGCGCGGACAGCCCCTGCTGGCTTGCTATCTTGCCCGCGGGGGGGCTGCCTTCGGCCCGGGCAGCGGCAGCGATGCCAGCGGTGGGAAATATCGGCAGCGCGGACAGCCCCTGCTGGCTTGCTATCTTGCCCGCGGGGGGGCTGCCTTCGGGCCCGTGGCAGCGGCAGCGATGCCAGCGGTGGGAAATATCGGCAGCGCGGACAGCCCCTGCTGGCTTGCTATCTTGCCCGCGGGGGGCTGCCTTCGGGCCCGTGGCAGCAGCGAGCCATGCCATATGGGAAATATCGGCAGCGCGGACAGCCCCTGCTGGCTTGCTATCTTGCCCGCGGGGGGGCTGCCTTCGGGCCCGGGGCAGCGGCAGCGATGCCAGCGGTGGGAAATATCGGCAGCGCGGACAGCCCCTGCTGGCTTGCTATCTTGCCCGCGGGGGGGCTGCCTTCGGGCCCGTGGCAGCGGCAGCGATGCCAGCGGTGGGAAATATCGGCAGCGCGGACAGCCCCTGCTGGCTTGCTATCTTGCCCGCGGGGGGCTGCCTTCGGGCCCGGGGCAGCGGCAGCGATGCCAGCGGTGGGAAATATCGGCAGCGCGGACAGCCCCTGCTGGCTTGCTATCTTGCCCGCGGGGGGCTGCCTTCGGGCCCGTGGCAGCGGCAGCGATGCCAGCGGTGGGAAATATCGGCAGCGCGGACAGCCCCTGCTGGCTTGCTATCTTGCCCGCGGGGGGCTGCCTTCGGGCCCGGGGCAGCTGCGCTCTTGCCTGCCCCCCGCGCGGGAGAGGCTAGGCGCTGCTGGGGCCAGCCCGACGTCGCTGGCCGCGCATGCGCGCTGCCGGTTTTCTCGCATCCCGCCAAGAAAACGTCGTGCGTTCCACATGAAACCAATCCAGTAAAATCAGCCATATTTTTGTGAGGCTGCCAGCCAAATTTGGGGTCATTCCGGGCCGGTTCCTATTTTTGCGTATTTCCTTGATTTTTAATGGTAGGAAAATAAAATAAAATACTTCCCGACCTCGAAAAAATCTGGGAAAATTTATAAAGTTGGATTGGATTTTTGCCAGCCTATGTGCAAAATTTCAGCTCAAAATACCAAGAAATGAATTTTTTAGAGGGGGGTGACAGCTGGGACCTAGTAGTGTCTACCCCTGCCAGAGCTGCAATAACACTTATAGCTCTTTAGGGGGGTGCCCCCTGACTGGCCATGGGGCGCG
>JAQIZT010000331.1:7500-15000 GCA_029228515.1 Populus alba x Populus x berolinensis | reverse complement strand
CGAAGTCGGCAGAATCGGCAGCCGGTGCTGACGATGAGTCTGGACGATTTATAGTCCTAGGCGTGACGAAAAAGACTGGGGGCCTAGGCTCACGCTGGGGCAGTGGCAGCGGATGCCAACAGCGGGAAAAATCGGCAGCGCAGATTTTTTGACGAACATGGGCTGGACGCTGGGCTGTCCAGGCCAGGCAGGAAAATTCGTCAAGGGGATGCGCTGACGAAGCAGGGGCTGTTCAGACACAGCGGGCAGTGCTGGAAATCGGCAGCGCCGACGAAATCGGCGAAGTCGGCAGAATCGGCAGCCGGTGCTGGCGATGAGTCCGGACTGTTTATAGTCCCTAGGCTTGACGAAAAGACTGGGGGCCTAGGCACACGCTGGGGCAGGGGCAGCGGCAGCGATGCCAACAGTGGGAAAAATCGGCAGCGCGGATTTGTGCAGCTGGCGGCCCGTCGGGGAAAATCGGCAGCGCAGATTTGGTGACGAACACGGGCTGGACGCTGGGCTGTCCAGGCCAGGCAGGAAAATTCGTCGAGGGGATGCGCTGACGAAACAGGGGCTGTTCAGACACAGCAGGCAGTGTTGGAATCGGCAGCGCGGACGAACAAGGGGCTGTTCAGACAAATCGGCAACGTCGGAAAAATCGGCAGCGCGGATTTGTGCAGCTGGAGGCCCTATCGGCTGGCTGCCCGCAACGAGTCATTCAATTCTCTGCCCTCTCAAAAAAACTCCCGATGTGTTGTTCGCTATCTTAGAAGAAGAGATCTCTTCCTCCCCGCGTCGGCCGGGTGCGATTACCCGGCGGCGTCGTTCAAATCACTTCCTCTATTCGGCTACCACTGCTGATGGGGGGTGATTAGAGGGCCCTGCCATGGTGGTGAGGGGAGGCCAATGAAAGACCGTGGTAAAAGCAAGAGTTTTCCCGGGGCTCCTCCGCTGGCCCGCGGCATGCGCGGCTGCCTGGTTTTCTCGCAATTCCCGCCAAGAAAAACGTCGTGCTTTCCACGTGAAACCAAAATCCAGTACAAATCAGCACATATTTTTTGTGGAGGCTGCCAGCCGAATTTGGGGTCATTCCGGGCCGGTTCCTATTTTTGCGTATTTCCTTGATTTTCAATGGTAGGAAAATAAAAAAAAAATAACTTCCCGACCTCGAAAAAATCTGGGAAAATTTATAAAGGTGGATTGGATTTTTGCCAACCTATGTGCAAAATTTCAGCTCAAAATACCAAGAAATGAATTTTTTAGAGGGGGGGTGACAGCTGGGACCTAGTAGTGTCTACCCCTGCCAGAGCTGCAATAAACACTTATAGCTCTTTAGGGGGTGGCCATGGGGCGAGCTGGCTGGCGCCCATAGGCCTGCCGCGGGGGCTGCTGCTACGCTCGGACTACCGTGGGGGGCCTCACGGCCCGAAGTAACGCCGCCATCGATGACCCGTTTTCCGGCCGGCGACGACCCGATTCCGACCACCGCCCTATAAAAATCACACGCGCGCGCGCGCGCGCGCGCGCCCGCCAGCGCCCGCGCTGGGCGCTGGGGCGCTGGGGCCTGGGGCGCTGGGGCCTGGGGGCCTGGGGCCTGAGGGCCTGGGGCCCTTGGGGGCCCTTGGGCTCTTGGGCGATTGGGCGCGCGCGCGCGCGCGGCAGTGGTTCCCCTGCCGCGCTGCGCAACGGGGGGCTGACGCGGGGACAGCCCCTGCTGCCTTGCTATCTAACCGGCGGGGGGGGCTGCCTTCGGGCCCTGGCCCCCTGCGCTCTTGCCTGCCCCCCGCGCGGGAGAGGCTAGGCACACGCTGGGGCAGCGGCAGCGATAACAACAGTGGGAAAAATCGGCAGCGCGGTAAATGCCGCTGGAGGCCCGTCGCGGAAAATCGGCAGCGCAGATTTGTTGACGAACACGGGCTGGACGCTGGGCTTGGGTGACCAGGGCCTGGCAGGGAAAAAAAACGTCTCTAGGGCGGGTAGGCTCACGGGCCAACGGGGGCTGACGCTAGGGGACAGCCCCTGCTGGCTTGCTATCTTGGCCCGCGGGGGGGCTGCCGTCGTGGTGCCCGGGGCAGCGGCAAGCGATGCCTAGCGGTGGGAAATCAATCGGCAGCAGCGGGACAGCCCCTGCCTGGCTTGCTATCTTGCCCGCCGGGGGGGGCCTGCCTTCGGGCCCGGGATTTTGCTAGCGGCAGCTTGATGCCAGCGGTTGGGAAATATCGGCATACGGCGGACAGCCCCCTGCCTGGCTTGCTATCTTGCCCGCGGGGGGGCTGCGTCCGGGCCCGGTGGGCGAGCTATCGGCAAGCGATGCCCAGCGGTGGGAAATATCATGGCAGCGCGGACAGCCCCTGCTGGCTTGCTATCCTTGCCCTCGGGTGGGCTGCCTTCGGGCCGCGTTGGGCAAAGCGGCAGCGATGCCAGCGGTGGGAAATATCTGGACCAGCCGCGGACAGCCCCTGCTGGCTTGCTAATCTTGCCCCGCGGGGGGGGGCTTGCCTTCGGGCCCGGGGCTAGCGGCAGCGATGACCAAGCGGTGGGAAAAGGAAAATATCGGCAGCGCGGACAGCCCCTGCTAGGCTTGCTATCTTGCCCGCGGGGGGGCTTGCCTTCGGGCCCGTGGCGAGCCGGCAAGCGATTGCCAGCGGTTGGGAAATATCGGGCAAGCGCGGACAGCCCCTGCTGGCTTGCTATCTTGCCCGCGGGAGGGGGCTGCCTTCGGTGCCCGTGGGCAGCGGCAGCGATGCCAGCGGTGGGAAATATCGGCAGCGCGGACCAGCCCCTGCTGGCTTGCTAATCTTGCCCGCGGGGTCTGCCTTCGGGGCCCGGGGCAGCGGCAGCGATGCCAGCGGGGTGGGAAATATCGGGCATCTGCGGACAGCCCCTGCTGGCTTGCTATCTTGCCCGCGGGCGGGGTGGGCGCTGCCTTCGGTGCCCGTGGCAGCAGGCAGCGATGCCCAGCGGTGGAAAATATCGGCAGCGCGGACAGCCCCTGCTGGCTTGCCTATCTTTGCTCCGCGGGGGGGCTGCCTTCGGGCCGGTGGCAGCGGCAGCGATGCCAGCGGTGGGAAATATCGGGCAGCGCGGGACAGCCCCTGCTGGCCTTGCTATTCTTGCAGCGGGGGGGGCTGCCTTCGGGCCCAGTGGCTAAGCTGGCCTGGCAGACGCCAGCGGTGGGAAATATCGGCAGCGCGGACAGCCCCTGCTGGCTTGGCTATCTTGGCCGCGGGGGGGCTGCCTTCGGGGAGGGGCCAGCGGCAGCGATGCCAGCGGTGGGAAAATATCGGCAGCGCGGACAGCCCCTGCTGGCATGACTATCTTGCCCGCGGGGGGGGCAGCCTTCGGGCCCGTGGCAGCGGCAGCGATGCCAGCGGTGGGAAATATCGGCAGCGCGGACAGCCCCTGCTGGCTTGCTATCTTTCCCGCGGGGGGCTGCCTTCGGGCCCGGTGGCAGCGGCAGCGATGCCAGCGGTGGGAAATATCGGCAAGCGCGGGACCAGCCCTGCCTGGCTTGCTTATCTTGCCCGGGGGGGGCTGCCTTCGGGCCCCGTTTTTTGGGGGGCAGGCTGGCAGCGAGTGCCAGCGGTGGGGAATATCAGGCCAAGGGGCGCGGACAAGCCCTGTGGCTTGCTATCTTGCCGCGGGGGGGCTGCCTTCGGGCCCGTGGCAGCTGCAGCGATGCCAGGGTGGGAAATAGCGGCAGCGGGACAGCCCCTGCTGGCATGCTATCTTGCGCGGGGGGGCTGCCTTCGGCCCGGGGCAGCAGGCCGCGATGCCGCGGGTGGGAAATATCGGCAGGCGGGAAGCCCCTGCTGGCTTGCTATCTTGCTCGCGGGGGGGCTGGGGGGGCTTCGGGCGTTGCAGCGGCAGCGATGCCAGCGGTGGGAAATATCGGCAGCGCGACAGACCTGATGCAGGGTGGGAAATATCGGACGCTCCCAGCGAAGCCCTGCTGGTTGCTATCTTGCCCGCGGGGGGGCATGCCTTCGGGCCCGGGCAGCTTATGGCAGCGGATGCCAGCGGTGGGAAAAATCGGCAGCGCGGAGCAGCCCCTGCTGGCTTGCTATCTTGCCCGCGGGGGGGCTGCCTTCGGGCCCGGGGCAAGCTTGCGCTCTTGCCTGCCCCCCCGCGCGGGAGAGGCTAGGCGCTGCTGGGGCCAGCCCGACGTCGCTGGCGCGCGCATGCGCGCTGCCGGTTTTCTCGCAATAATCCGCCAAGAAAACGTCGTGCGTTCCACAAGAAACCAATCCTAGTAAAATCAGCCATATTTTTGTTGAGGCTGCCAGCCAAAATTTGGGGTTCATTCCGGGCCGGTTCCTATTTTTGCGTAATTTCCTGGATTTTTAATGGTAGGGAAAATTAAAATAAAATACTTCCCGACCTCGAAAAAATCTGGGAAAATTTATAACAGTTGGATTGGATTTTTGCCAGCCTATGTGCAAAATTTCAGCTCAAAAATCACCAAAGAAATGAATTTTTGTAGAGGGGGGGTGACAGCTGGGAACCTAGTAGTGTCTACCCAGCCAGAGCTGGCAATAACACTTATAGCTCTTTAGGTGGGTGCCCCCCTGACTGGCCATGGGGCGCGCTGGCTGGGCGCCCATAGGCCTGCCGCGGTGGCATTTGTGGGCTGCTGCTAAGCTCGGACTAACTAGGGGGGCCTCAATGGCCCGAAGTAACGCCGCCATCGATGACGCCGTTGTCGATCCATTTTTGTGTTTCCACTTGTGGGGGGACCCCCCCCTGGGGGGGGGGAGGGGGTGTTGACCCACACACCCCCCCCCCCCCCCCCCCCAAGCCCCTGGGCGACGACCCGATTCCGGCCACCGTCCCTGTGACATCCGCTCCAAGCCGTTTGGGCGCGTTGGGGCTGCTTATCCGCGGCTAGCGGGCTGCGCACAGGGCACTCTGATTTGCCAGCGCTCGTGCCAACCAATAGGCAGCCCCAACGCTGCCCAACTGCTTGAGCGCGACGTCACGATTCCGGCCACCGTCTCGGGGACCCGCTCCAATAGCCGTTGGGCGCGTTGGGGCTGCTTATCCGCGGCGTGGGCGTGGGGCCTTAACAAGCCGCGCTCGTTCCAAGGTGCTGGCAGCCGACGCGCGCCTTCTCAGCTTGCCGCGAACGTCCCGGTTTGGCGGTGGCCGGAATCCCTTCACTGTCACTCCGCCTCCAAGGCCGTTGGGCGCGTTGGGGCTGCCTTATTCCGCAGGTTCCTCGGGCGTTGGGGCCTTAACAGGATTCCCCTCGTGCCCAAGGTGCTGGCAGCCCCAACGCGCCCAACGGCTTTTGCGCTAAACGTAACGGCGGACGTACCCGATTCCGGCCACCCGCCTGCCGTGACCCGCTCCAAGCCGTTTGGGCGCGTTGGGGCTGCTTATCCGCGGTCTCGGGTGTGGGAGCCTTAAACAGGATTCCCCTGCGTGCCAAGGTCAGCTGGCAGTCCCCAACGCGCCCAACGGCTTGGCGTGACGTCACGGCAGCGGTGGACGCTGCCTTGTGTCTCGGCAAGCTGGAGGCCTGGCCGACGTGTCCTGGTGGCGGACCGCCGAGCTTGGGGATTGCGAGGACGAGCTGTTACGCTGTGGGCGTGCTGCATTCAGTTGCGGCGCTCCTGCCAAGGTGCTGGCTCTCCTATCGCCATCCCCAAGCTCCTGCGCGATGTGCCCGCTGCCGAGGCCTGGCCTCCCGTCTTCCCAGCTGAGGCAGATGGCCCCCCGAATGATTTGTCCCCGTTTGCTTCCCCCCCAGCGGCCTGTCCCTTCGAGATCCGCCGCGTCCCCCGCGGCTTGTTGCGTGTCCCTTCGAGATCCCCCGCGTCCCCGCGGCTTGTTGCTTTGTCCCTTCGAGATCCTTCGCGTCCCAGCGGCGTGTTTGCTTGTCCCTTCGAGATCCTTTCGCGATCCAGCCGGTGCGGGCACGATCATCTCCGGGGTGTTTCCCACTTGCCCTCGTGGCCGTGGTTTCGCTCGTCTCGATTGTTGTACGCGTGTACGCAGAGGTCCGTCATGAGCGGTAATTGGGCTGGTCCGTGTCGGCAGGCTTCCGTGCTTGTGGCACCGAACTGTCGGTCGCTGCTGCCCCCATCACTCTCGGCCCAAGGCCCTGGGTGCCTTGCGGCGAGGCGGGGTTCCTGTGCTGCGTACCCACTTCGGTGGAATTTGAATGTGAAGCTGTCCCATTCTCCGCAGCGCGCCCTCCCCGGGGGCGCGGGGCGAACCTAGCAGCGGCGCCCGTGTTCCAGTCGAGCGGAATCCACGCCGAACGTGGCCCAGTAGTGCGGTCGCATCGTGCTTGCGGATGCGGAATGCGATGCCGGCGCGGGGGCCTCCGCCCCTGCGACCAGTGCCCGTTCGAGCCCGCTCGTGCTCGAATAAGAACGACTTCCTCCTCCCTGTCTACGGCCCCTCGTCTCATCGGCGTCCGGGGATCGTTGCGGGTCCGTGGTGTCGCCAGAGGAATGCTACCTGGTTGATCCTAGCCAGTTAGTCATCATGCTTGTCTTCAAAGATTAAAAGCCATGCATGTGTAAGTATGAACTAAATTCAGACTGTGAAACTGCGAATGGCTCATTAAAAATCAGTTTATAGTTTGTTTTGATTGGTATTTGCTACTCTGGATAAACCGTAGTAATTTCTAGAGCTAAATACGTGCAAACAAACCCCGACTTCTGGAAGGGACGCATTTATTAGATAAAAAGGTCCGACGCGGGCTCTGCCCGTTGCTCTGATGATTTCATGATAACTCGACGGATCGCTCAGGCCATCGTGCTGGCGACGCATCATTCAAATTTCTGCCCTACTCAACTTTCGATGGTAGGTATAGTGGCCTACCATGGGGGGGGGGGGGGGGGGGGTGGGCCGGGTGGGGCCGGACGGGAGGGTGGGGGTGGGGTGGTGAACGGGTGACGGAGAATTAGGGTTCGATTCCGGAGAGGGAGCCTGAGAAACGGCTTACCACATCCAAGGAAGGCAGCAGGATGGTAGGGTGGGAGGGGGGCGCAAAATTACCCAATCCCTGACACGGGGAGGTACGTGACAATAACATAACAATAAGGGGCTCTTCGAGTCTCGGTAATTGGAATGAGTAGACAATCTAAAATCCCTTAACGAGGAATCCATTGAGGGCCAAGTCTGGTGCCAGCAGCGCGGTAATTCCAGCTCCAATAGCGTATATTTACAGATTGTTGCAGTTAAAAAAGCTCGTAGTTGTACTTTGGGTTGGGTCGGCCGGTCCTGACCTCAGGTGTGCACCGGTCGCACTCGTCCCTTACTACCGGCGATGCGCTCCTGGCCTTAACTGGCCGGGTCGTGCGCTCCAGGAGCTGTTTACTTTGAAGAAATTTAGAGTGCTCAAAGCAAGCCTTACGCTCTGGATACAATAGCATGGGATATCATCATAGGATTTCGATCCTATTGTGTTAGGCCTCGGGATCGGAGTAATGATTAACAGGGACACGTCGGGGGCATTCGTATTTCATAGTCAGAGGTGAAAATTCTTGGATTTATGAAAGACGA
>JAQIZT010000330.1:17500-22500 GCA_029228515.1 Populus alba x Populus x berolinensis | reverse complement strand
CCCACGCGGTTACAGCTCTCCTCGCAATCCCCAAGCTCAGCGGTCCGCACCCAAGGCCACGTCGGCCAGGCCTCCAGACTTGCGAGCCACTAGGCAGATGGCCACCGCTTGCCGTGACCGTCGCGCCAAGCCGTTGGGCGCGTTGGGGCCCTGCCAGCACCTTGGCACGATGGGGAAATCCTGTTAAGGCCCCACACCCGAGAACCGCGGTTAAGCAGCCCCAACGCGCCCCAACGGCTTGGAGCGGCGTCACGGCAGCCGGTGGCCCGGAATCAGGACGTCGCCGTTACGTAGCGACCAAGCCGTTGGGCGCGTTGGGGCTGCCAGAACCTTGGCACGAAGGGGAATCCTGTTTTAAGGCCCCACGCCCTGAGACCGCCGGATATAAGCAGCCCCCGCCCCCCCAACGCGCCCAACGGCTTGGATGGAGCGGAGTGACGGGCATGGGGATTACCGGCCACCGGCCACCCGGGACTAGTCGCGGCAAAGCTGAAGCGATCTGAGAGGACGCGCGTCAGCTTGCCTCACCTTGGAACGAGCGCCGGCTTGTTAAAGGCCCCACGCCCACGCCGCGGATAAGCAGCCCCAACGCCGCCACAAAAAAAAAACGGCTTGGAGCGGGTCCCGGGGACGGTGGCCGGAATCGTGACCGTCGCGCCAAGCCGTTGGGCCGCGTTGGGGCTGCCATATTGGTTGTCACGAGCGCTGGCAAATCAGAGTGCGTGCGGCGCCCCGCAGCCGCGGATAAGAAGCCCCAACGCGCCAAGCGGCATTGGAGTCGGGTCACAGGGACGGTGGCCGGAATCGTGACGTCGCGCCAAGCCGTTGGGCGCGTTGGAGGTCTGCCTATTGGTTGGCACGAGCGCTGGCAAAATCAGAGTGTCGTGCGCGCCCGCAGCCGCGGATAAGCAGCCCCAACCTGCGCCCAACGGCTTGGAGCGGGTCACAGGGACGGTGGCCGGAATCGTGACGTCGCGCCAAGCCGTTGGGCGCGTTGGGGCTGCCTATTGGTTTGCACGAGCGCTGGCAAATCAGAGTGCTTAGCGCGCCGGCATCCGCGGATAAGCAGCCCCAACGCGCCCAACGGCTTGGAGCGGGTCACAGGACCGGTGGCCGGAATCGTGACGTCGCGCCAAGACCGTTGGGCGCGTTGGGGCTGCCTATTGGAGTTGGCACGTAGCGCTGGCAAATCAGAGTGCCGTGCGCTGGCCCCCGCAGCCCGGCGGATAAGCAAGGCCCCAACGCGCCCAACGGCTTGGAGCGGGTCACAGGGGACGGTAGGCCGGAAATCGTGACGTCGCGCCAAGCCGTGGCGCGTTGGGGCTGCTATTGGTTGGCACGAGCCGCTGGCAAATCAGCAGTTGCACCTGAGCGCGCCTCGCAGCCGCGTGATAAGCAGCCCCAAGCGCGCCCAACGGCTTGGAGACGGGTCCACAGGGACGGTGGGGCCGGAATCGGGTCCCGTCGCCGGCCGGAAAACGGGTCATCGATGGCGGCGTTTTTACTTCGGGGGCCATGAGGCCCCCCACGTTAAGTCCGAGCAAAGCAGCAGCCCACAAATCCCCCGCGGCAGGCCTATGGGCCGCCAGCCAGCGCGCCCCATGGGTCCAGCCAGGGGGCAACCCCCCCTAAAAGAAGCTATACGTGTTAATTGCAGCTCTGGCAGGGGTTAGACACTATACTAGGTCCCAGCTGATTCACCACCCCCTCTAAAAAAAAATTCATTTCTTGGTATTTTGAGCTGAAATTTTGCACATATGTTGGAAAAAAATCCAATCCAACTTTATAAATTTTCGCAGATTTTTTCGAGGTCGTGGGAAGTATTTTTTTTTATTTTCCTACCATTCAAAAATCAAGGAAATACGCAAAAAATAGGATACCGGCCCGGAAATGACCCCAAATTCGGCTGGCAGCCTCACAAAAATATGGAGCTGATTTTACTGGATTGGTTTCATGTGGAAAGCACGACGTTTTCTTGGCGGGATGCAGTGAGAAAACCGGCAGCGCGCATTGCAGGCGGCCAGCGACGTCGGGCTGGCCACCAGCAGCGCCTAGCCTCTCCCGCGCGGGGGGCAGGCAATAGAGCGCAGGGGCCCACGGGCCCGAAGGCAAGCCCCCCCAGCCGGGCAAGACAGCAAGGCCCAGCGGGGGCTGTTCCGCGGCTGGCCGATTTTTCCCACTGCTGGCATCGCTGCCGCTGCCCGGGCCCGAAGGCACGCCCCCCCGCAGGCACGACAGGCAAGCCAGCGGGGGCTGTCCGCGCTGCCGATATTTTCCCACATGGCTGGCATCGCTTGGCCGCATGTTTTCCACCGGGCCCGAAGGCAGCCCCTCCCGCCGGGCACGACAGCAAGCCAGCGGGGGCTGTCCGCGCTGCGATTTTTCCCACTGCTGGCATCGCTGCCGCTGCCCGGGCCCGAAGGCAGCCCCCCGCGCGGCACGACAGCAAGCCAGCGGGGGCTGTCCGCGCTGCCGATTTTTCCCACTGCTGGCATCGCTCCCGCTGCCCCGGGCCCGAAGGCAGCCCCCCCGCGGGCACGACAGCAAGCCAGCGGGGGCTGTCCGCGCTGCCGATTTTTCCCACTGCTGGCATCGCTGCCGCTGCCCCGGGCCCGAAGGCAGCCCCCCGCGGGCACGACAGCAAGCCAGCGGGGGCTGTCCGCGCTGCCGATTTTTCCCACTGCTGGCATCGCTGCCGCTGCCCCGGGCCCGAAGGCAGCCCCCCCGCGGGCACGACAGCAAGCCAGCGGGGGCTGTCCGCGCTGCCGATTTTTCCCTCTGCTGGCATCGCTGCCGCTGCCCCGGGCCCGAAGGCAGCCCCCCCGCGGGCACGACAGCAAGCCAGCGGGGGCTGTCCGCGCTGCCGATTTTTCCCACTGCTGGCATCGCTGCCGCTGCCCCGGGCCCGAAGGCAGCCCCCCCGCGGGCACGACAGCAAGCCAGCGGGGCTGTCCGCGCTGCCGATTTTTCCCACTGCTGGCATCGCTGCCGCTGCCCCGGGCCCGAAGGCAGCCCCCCCGCGGGCACGACAGCAAGCCAGCGGGGGCTGTCCGCGCTGCCGATTTTTCCCACTGCTGGCATCGCTGCCGCTGCCCCGGGCCCGAAGGCAGCCCCCCCGCGGGCACGACAGCAAGCCAGCGGGGGCTGTCCGCGCTGCCGATTTTTCCCACTGCTGGCATCGCTGCCGCTGCCCCGGGCCCGAAGGCAGCCCCCCGCGGGCACGACAGCAAGCCAGCGGGGGCTGTCCGCGCTGCCGATTTTTCCCACTGCTGCATCGCTGCCGCTGCCCCGGGCCCGAAGGCAGCCCCCCCGCGGGCACGACAGCAAGCCAGCGGGGCTGTCCGCGCTGCCGATTTTTCCCACTGCTGGCATCGCTGCCGCTGCCCCGGGCCCGAAGGCAGCCCCCCGCGGGCACGACAGCAAGCCAGCGGGGGCTGTCCGCGCTGCCGATTTTTCCCACTGCTGGCATCGCTGCCGCTGCCCCGGCCCGAAGGCAGCCCCCCGCGGGCACGACAGCAAGCCAGAGGGGGCTGTCCGCGCTGCCGATTTTTCCCACTGCTGGCATCGCTGCCGCAGAGTGTGCGTAGCCTCTCCCGCGCGGGGGGCAGGCAAGAGCGCAGGGGGGCAAGGCCCGAAGGCAGCCCCCCCGCGGGTAAGATAGCCAGCCAGCAGGGGCTGTCCCCGCGTCAGCCCCCGTTGCGCAGCCGGCATGGAAATCATTGCCGCTTGCGCCGCGCGCGCCCAATCGCCCAAGAGCCAAGGGCCCCAGGCCCTCAGGCCCAGCGCCCCAGCGCCAAGCGCAGACGCGGGCGCGGGCGCGGGCGGGCGCGCGCGTGTGATTTTTATAGGGCGGTGGTCGGAATCGGGTCGTCGCCGGCCGGAAAACGGGTCATCGATGGCGGCGTTACTTCGGGCCGTGAGGCCCCCCACGTGTGTAGCAGCAGCTCGCAAATCCCCCGCGGCAGGCCTATGGGCGCCAGCCAGCGCGCCCCATGGCCAGTCGGGGGGCACCCCCTAAAGAGCTATAAGTGTTATTGCAGCTCTGGCAGGGGCAGACACTACTAGGTCCCAGCTGTCACCCCCCCTCTAAAAAATTCATTTCTTGGTATTTTGAGCTGAAATTTTGCACATAGGTTGGCAAAAATCCAATCCACCTTTATAAATTTTCCCAGATTTTTTCGAGGTCGGGAAGTATTTTTTTTTATTTTCCTACCATTAAAAATCAAGGAAATACGCAAAAATAGGAACCGGCCCGGAATGACCCCAAATTCGGCTGGCAGCCTCACAAAAATATGGCTGATTTTACTGGATTGATTTCACGTGGAAAGCATGACGTTTTCTTGGCGGGATGCGGGAAAACCGGCAGCGCGCATGCCGCGGCCACCGGAGGAGCCCCGGGAAAACTCTTGCTTTCACGGTCTTGGCCTCCCCTCACCACCATGGCCGGCCTCTAATCCCCCCCATCAGCAGTTGTGGCCGATAGGGCAGTGATTTGAACGACGCCGCCGGGTAATCGCACCCGGCCGACGCGGGGAGGAAGAGATCTCTTCTTCCAAGATAGCGAACAACACATCGGGAGTTATGTTGATAGGGCAGAGAATTGAATGACTCGTTGCGGGCAGCCAGCTGATAGGGCCTCCAGCTGCACAAATCCGCGCTGCCGATTTTTCCGACGTTGCCGATTTGTCTGAACAGCCCCTCGTTCGTCCGCGCTGCCGATTCCAACACTGCCTGCTGTGTCTGAACAGCCCCTGTTTCGTCAGCGCGTCCCCTTGACGAATTTTCCTGCCTGGCCTCGACAGCCCAGCGTCCAGCCCGTGTTCGTCAACAAATCTGCGCTGCCGATTTTCCCCGACGGGCCTCCAGCTGCGGATCTCCGCGCTGCCGATTTTTCCCACTGTTGGCATCGCTGCCGCTGCCTAGGCCCCCAGTCTTTTTCGTCACGCCTAGGACTATAAACAGTCCAGACTCATCGCCAGCACCGGCTGCCGATTCTGCCG
>JAQIZT010000330.1:5000-7500 GCA_029228515.1 Populus alba x Populus x berolinensis | reverse complement strand
TCATTTCTTGGTATTTTGAGCTGAAATTTTGCACATATGTTGGAAAAAATCCAATCCAACTTTATAAATTTTCCCAGATTTTTTCGAGGTCGGGAAGTATTTTTTTTTATTTTCCAACATTAAAAATCAAGGAAATACGCAAAAATAGGAACCGGCCGGAATGACCCCAAATTCGGCTGGCAGCCTCACAAAAATATGGCTGATTTTACTGGATTGGTTTCATGTGGAAAGCACGACGTTTTCTTGGCGGGATGCGAGAAAACGGCAGCGCGCATGCGCGGCAGCGACGTCGGGCTGGCCCCAGCAGCGCCTAGCCTCTCCGCGCGGGGGGGCAGGCAAGAGCGCAGGGGCCCCGGGCCCGAAGGCAGCCCCCCGCGGGCAAGACAGCAAGCCAGCGGGGGCTGTCCGCGCTGCCGATTTTTCCCACTGCTGGCATCGCTGCCGCTGCCCCGGGCCCGAAGGCAGCCCCCCCGCGGGCACGACAGCAAGCCAGCGGGGGCTGTCCGCGCTGCCGATTTTTCCCACTGCTGGCATCGCTGCCGCTGCCCCGGGCCCGAAGGCAGCCCCCCCGCGGGCACGACAGCAAGCCAGCGGGGGCTGTCCGCGCTGCCGATTTTTCCCACTGCTGGCATCGCTGCCGCTGCCCGGGCCCGAAGGCAGCCCCCCCGCGGGCACGACAGCAAGCCAGCGGGGGCTGTCCGCGCTGCCGATTTTTCCCACTGCTGGCATCGCTGCCGCTGCCCCGGGCCCGAAGGCAGCCCCCCCGCGGGCACGACAGCAAGCCAGCGGGGGCTGTCCGCGCTGCCGATTTTTCCCACTGCTGGCATCGCTGCCGCAGAGTGTGCGTAGCCTCTCCGGCGGGGGGGGCAGGCAAGAGCGCAGGGGGGCAAGGCCCGAAGGCAGCCCCCCCGCGGGTAAGATAGCCAGCCAGCAGGGGCTGTCCCCGCGTCAGCCCCCGTTGCGCAGCGCGGCATGGAAATCATTGCCGCGCGCGCGCGCGCCCCAATCGCCCAAGAGCCCAAGGGCCCCCAAGGGCCCCAGGCCCTCAGGCCCAGCGCCCAGCGCCAAGCGCAGACGCGGGGCGGGCGCGGCGCGGGGCGCGCGCGTGTGATTTTTATTAGGGCGGTGGTCGGAATCGGGTCGTCGCCGGTCCGGAGAGAAAAAGGGTCATCGCTGGCGGCGTTACTTCGGGCCGTGAGGCCCCCCCGTGTGTTGTAGCAGCAGCTCGCAAATCCCCCGCGGGGGGCAAGGGGCCCCTATGGGCGCCAGCCAGCGCGCCCCATGGCCCGTCGGGGGGGCACCCCTCCTAAAGAGCTATAAGTGTATTTGCAGCTCTGGCTAGGGGGCAGACCACTACTAGGTCCCAGCTGTCACCCCCCCTCTAAAAAATTCATTTCTTGGTATTTTGAGCTGAAATTTTGCACATAGGTTGGCAAAAATCCAATCCACCTTTATAAATTTCCCAGATTTTTTCGAGGTCGGGGACGGGAAGTATTTTTTTTTATTTTCCTACCATTAAAAATCAAGGGAAATACGCAAAAATAGGAAACCGGCCCGGAATGAACCCCAAATTCGGCTGGCAGCCTCCACAAAAATATGGCTGATTTTACTGGATTGATTTCACGGTGGAAAAGCCATGACGTTTTCTTGGCGGGATGCGGATGGGAGAAACGGCAAGCGCGCATGCCGCGGCCACCGGAGGAAGCCCCGGGGAAAAACTCTTGCTATTCCACGGTCTGGGCCTCCCCTCACCACCCTGGCCGGCCTCATAATCCCCCCCCTCAGCAGTTGTGGCCGATAGGGCAGTCGATTTTTGAACGACTGCCGCCGGGTTAATCGCACCCGGCCGACGCTGGGGAGGAAAGAGATCTCTTCTTCCTAGATAGCGCGAAACAACACATGGGGAGTTATGTTGATAGGGCAGAGAATTGATATGACTCGTTGCGGGCAGCCAGACTGATAGGGCCTACAGCTGCACAAAATCCGCGCTGCCGAATTTTCCGACGTTGACGATTTGTCCTGAACAGCCCCTCGTTCGGTCCGCGGCTGCCGGATTCCAACACTGCCTGCTGGGTCTGAACAGCCCCTGTTTCGTCAGCGCGGTCCCCTTGACGAATTTTCCTGCCTGGCCTCGACAGTCCCAGCGTCCAGCCCGTGTTCGTCAACAAATCTGCGCTGCCGATTTTCCCCGACGGGCCTCCAGCTGCGGATCTCCGCGGCTGCCGTTTTTTCCCAACTGTTGGCATCGCTGCCGCTGCCTAGGCCCCTGTCTTTTTTGATTCACGCCTAGGACTATAAACAGTCCAGACTCATCGCCAGCACCGGCTGCCGATTCTGCCGACTTCTCCAATTTCGTCGGCGCTGCCGATTCCAACACTGCCCGCTGTGTCTGAACAGCCCCTGCTTCGTCAGCGCATCCCTTGACGATTTTTCCTGCCTGGCCTGGACAGCCCAGCGTCCAGCCCATGTTCGTCAAAAAATCTGCGCTGCCGATTTTTCC
>JAQIZT010000329.1:17500-29557 GCA_029228515.1 Populus alba x Populus x berolinensis | reverse complement strand
GGCGCGCCCCGCGCCTAGACCTCTAACAAACCACCCCCACTAGAAGAGCCCGACGTCCTCGTCGGAATAGACGTGAGGTAGTCTTGTATTTGATCCTCAAATGCCACAAGTCTGTATCTTTCTCCCATGAAACCTCTCATTTTTCCTCCATTTTACCAAGAATTCTGTCGCCGATTCTTTCTATGTGGCCAAGTCGACGATGGTCCATGATCTTGACGATCCCTCATCAAATTGCTTGTGAATGGTAGGAGGAGCTCGTTGTGACTTGCTTCTTTTCGGATCTCGTTGTCTTCATGAAAAGGCCGTAAGTAACTTACGTGAAATGTCGGATGAAGTTTTAGCCGTTTCGGGCAGCTTCAACCTTAGGCCACAGCGCCCTACCTTTTCAATGACTTCGAAGGTCCATCGTACCTTGGCACCAACCCTCGGTGCTTCGTTGTTCCACGATTTTCTTCCAAATCTGCGGAGTTAATTTGAGCAACACCTTGTCACCACACTGAATTCCAGCAATCTCCGCTTTTGATTAGCATATTTGAGCATTCGTTTTCTTGCCTTACGCAAGCTATCTTGTGCTTGCTCAAATAGCTCCTGCCGCTCCATCGCAAAACTGTATGCTGCTGGACTCTTCCCACCCGTTATCTGCACTGCAATCTCCGCAGGAGTTTGGGGTTGAGCTCCCAACACTAGCTCAAACGGACTTGCTTCCGTTGCCGAGGATTTTTGGAGATTATAGCAAAATTGCGCACTATCTAGCAACTCCAACCAGTTTCGTTGCATTGCCGTCACGTAGTGTCTCAAATACTCCTCAAGCAAAGCATTAATCCTTTCGGTCTGCCATCAGTTTGCGGATGGTTGGCAGTTGAAACTTCAGCCTTGTTCCATCATGTTGAACAATGCTGTCCAGAATCGGCCAGTGAATCGCACATCGCGATCACTCACAATATCTGAAGGTACTCCAAAGTATTTCACCACATTGCGGTTAGAATAGTTCAGCGGCCACTTCGGCTGTACACACCGTCGGGGGGCAGCGACAAACACCGCGTACTTCGTGAATCTGTCCACAATAACCATGATTGTGTTCATGCCGTCCACCTTTGGAAAACCCACAATAAAGTCCATTGAAACTGAAACCAAGGCTTCTCTGGAATCGGCAGCGGCTGTAACAACCCTGCCTCTCGCTGCCGCAAAGTCTTGTCTTGTTGACACACTAGACAAGTCCTTACGTAGAGTTCCACATCATCTTCCATCTTCGGCCAGTAATAAGTCTGCGACAGGAGAGCAACCATCCGTTCCCGTCCTGGATGTCCAGCCCACTGCGGGTCATGAGTTTCCGTCATCAAGTATTTTCGCAGCTCTCCCTTTGGCACGAAGATTCGACCCCCTTTGCATAGAGTAGGTCTTGCTCTAACCAATACCTCCGTATTGTTCCTTCTCGTACAAGATCAACCATTTTCTTGTACGCTGCATCCTGTAGCAGCCTTGCGAAGTCGATCCAGCATGTCGACTCCACCTGAACAATAGCAAGGATAGTAGCCATTACCTCGCGTCTGCTGAGTGCATCGCAACCGGTTTGTGGCTCCCTGGTTTGTGCTCCCATACAAAGTCATATTCCGCCAAGAATTCCTGCCACCGAGCTTGTCGTTGCGACAACTTCTTTTGTGTCTTGAAGAATGTATTGGCAACATTGTCGGTCTTGACAACGAATTTCGGCCCCAGCAGATATACTCTCCATATGCCAAGGCAGTGCACCACTGCCGTCATTTCCTTCTCGTGGGTCGAGTAATTCCGCTCCGCATCGCTTAGCTTCCTACTCTCGAAAGCAATCGGATGCCCCTCTTGTACGAGCACTCCACCAATAGCCCTGTCCGAAGCATCAGTATGCACTTCAGAATGGCTTCTCCAAATCTTGCAGCCCCAAGAACACGGAGCTGTGACGCTACACGCTGTCTTCAGCTTCTCGAAAGCTTGTTTGGCAGTCCACAGTCCATGTCCCCAACTCCGGTTCATCTTGAGCAATATCTGAGAGAGGAGTTTGGGTACCTTTCTTAGCAGTATAACCCTCAATTAACAGTTGCGATAGTACAGTTTGCCAAAGCCCCAAGAATGATCTCAAAATCCGGGACATGAATTTTGGTGCTGTCCATTCGAACGATGGCTTGGATCGATTCCGTTGGATCCATCTTCACTTGACCTTCCCCAAATTAAATTGGCCTAGGAACATATCTTTCAGCCTTTGCAAACTCACATTATTTCCCTCTTATACATATAGATTCAATGTTGCCTCTCAATTCTAGTCTAGAACTTTATGACGAAGAGTGCATTACATGTTCTTTCAATTCCTTCTACTATAGATTAACAATAGTCATCGTAAGTAGACTACAACAAAATTAATCTAAAGGAAATCATATAACACATTACATTCAGATCAAATTACAGAATGTTGCTAGTGACGAGTCTTTCGTTAAGAGTCCGAAATGGCAGTAACTGAAGAAAATTCGTACGAGCCATACCTCGTACACGCACAGTCGTCTTAATGCTCATACATCCGATCAGCTACTCACCACTTGCCAATTACCTTACCCGGAACGCAATGTCCAGCTTCGTAAAAGGATCGAATGCACCACACAATCATTTCCCATCAAATCCTGAATCAAAGGTAACAGGATATTTTAGTTTTTGCATGTGTTCTACCTTAACTCTATTAGCGCATCGGTAGTGCCACGACACATTGCGCAAGAGCTTCCCAATACCTACTTTCTTTTGGAACAAAACCGGAGCAACCAAAGTGTGGAGCGCACTTGGAAGGTCCTAAACAAATCCCGACTCAATCAACTCTTACCAACTGCTTCCAGTAAATTCTGCCAATTCTTTTAGGCGACATTCGAGTAAGGACTTGAGATAGTGGCTTTGTCCCCTGGCACCACTGCTCACATTCGGTTCGAATCGACAAGCCCTCACTAGGCGGCCTGACAACGATTTCATATATTATGATGTAGCCTGATGAGGCTGCATACACCATCCTCGAATCTCTGCTGCAGCGCAGCTAGCGCAATACTCGTTTATGTGCACGTCTCACCTACAACTCCCCATCAGAATAGTCCAGGGCTCTTCTCCGTCCGCTCAAATAGTCTGAATATGACTTCATGAGAATCTCACAACAATGACTATAACACACCTCCTTTTCCAGACATGCATCTTCCTACTCAATATGCGATGCGCTCCCGATATGTCATAAGCGCCACTGTCCTTCCCTCACTCCTTTCTGCTAACATTCCGCTGGCGAACTGCGATATTCGAATGTGCAAGCAGTGGAAACAAAACCATGAGGCATTATCCACAGTCTCAATCGTCGGGAGAAAATGTAAATGATTCAAGCAATCGATTATCCCATTTGTGTGAGAATACGGATCATTAAAGGCAATCCTTGGCTTTACCCAGATAGGAAAAACTAGGCCAAGAATATAGATCATTGAATCGTCAATAAGTTAATGACAATGCTAAAATCGTGCTTTACCTCTCACACTGAATCCCAGCACAATCGAGCACCTCATCAAAAAGAACATCCGACAGGGCAATCTTCTGCGCCTCCTCAGAGATTGTACATGCCTTCATGGGATGTCTGAGCTGTCACTGCAGACAGTCCATGCAAGCCAAGTTCTAATAATCGGCCATCCGATCGTGCCACAAAACGGAGTGGGTTGCGCCTGAATCGCAGCATAGTAGCAGCTCACGCCCTTTAGCCGTTTATCTCAAATACTATCACCATACATGAGGGCTGACACGTTGCAACCAGGCTTCCCTTCTTCCGTAAAAGGTTTTACACAATCCTATGCCAGGGGGGGGAGGGGATGGGGTGGGAGGGGTCCTTTCTCAAGCGTTGGCTGTTTGTTCGGCAGCCGCATCCTCTGATTCAGCTCACCAAAGCAACAAAACACCCGCATGGGATTGATATCGCGCGGTAATCATGCCCGTCCTCATTCCATCCGCTATTCCCAGCTCGAATTAGCATATCGCAGTTAGTATCTCCCTCTGTTTGTGCATTCCCGTCCCGCATAAGCTGCGCGGGGCGGGGGGGGCGGAAGGACCCTCAGGCAAAATGAAGCATTTGGTAATATAGTGTTCGGTTTAGTACCATTACCTGGTGTGTGCGTATACTCTCTTGGCCTTGCCCCTTCTATCTTTCCGCGGCAGTAGCCTTTCCAGCCGCCAAGACCGCCCTGCCAAATCCGAACCGAACTTCTTCTTTGGCCATGTCCTCCGTTGCCTCTTCCCCTTTGACTTGAAGGATGGCTGAATTTATAGCTCACCTATCTCGCAGGAGCTATGTTATAGGTCCAACCAAATTAGTCCGCAGCAGCAATAGGCCCGAAGACCAGATCCTTCACATTCTGTCCGTCGCAGCTAGGTCCGCTTAGCGTCCACCTAACGGTTAGAGCAATCCGGACATAAACATTGCATGAACAACCTGTCCTCCTCGGCACAAATATACTCTAGTGTCGAAGAATTTAACGAACTAAACAGGACATTTCTACATATTCACTAAATGAGACTGACCTGTTCTTGTTTATAGTCTTTTTCCAATTTCAATCTCGTGCAATTCCACGACTGTATTGTTCGGTAGGAACTGTTTCCTTTAAGTCATCCTTCTTGAGACGCTCCCCAATGGGTTCTCAATCCTTCTTGGACTTGGTCCCGCACTTAGACTCATCTTCTGGTATCTCGTCCATCAACACCATAAGAACCATTCGCCACGATCACCCGCATGACGCAACACTACATCACCCGGTTATTAGGATCAACAATCTCTATTGCTTTTTCCCGTATCGCGACCTATGCCTCGCCAACACACCAGCGCTGAAATGCTCCACACGCGCCCGATCACCATCCCAATGTCCACCCCATCCACAAGAAATTTTTATCCAGTTCCTACCCTTCATTGGAACATTCATGACACCCCCCGCCTAAAACGCACTTTGGTTCGGGCCAATTCTGCGGGCATTCAAGCAGGCAACTTTACACGCCCAAGAGCAGAAGTGTATTTTGAGTGACTAATTATGGGCCCTCTATCAGAACAAGCAGCTGATCATACTCATTCGGCAGCAGGCCAAGACCGGTATTATCTACGAGGTCGATTCTGCTCAGCAAGCGGAGATGTAAATTAAGCTCTCAGCCCCATTTACAGCGCTTTCCATTGCTATCCTTCAAGCGATTGCCATGACAGTGGCGGGTTCTTCCTCTTTCATCGTCTGGCCATATCATAGTCTCCAGACGCGTCAACCGTTTCCTCGAATGGCTTCCATGGTTTTCGGGCTGCAACGATAGTTGAATCAACCGTGCTCTGATACCATATAGGTCACTGGGATATAATTTTTGCGCCATCGCAAATAAACCCGTGCAGGCAGCCTAGAGTCCCTGCTAGACTCGAGCCCTTGCCTCACCCTATCACTCGTGTTTTTTCCCTACAGACTATAGTGTTTTCTGGCACTACAGGTCCAAGGAAGGTATCTCACAAGTACCCTCGTCGTAGACAATCAACAAACATCATAAAGGAAAGCAAAGGTATAAGCCAAACACAAGAGCAAACACACCAAGCTTTTTACAAGAATCCCCCGTCAATCAACTCTTTTTTTATCTCATCAACAAAGGAAATAATCAGCAAAAATAGGTGTGTGCTATGCCACAAATTCGCATGCTACAACATGCAGGTAGCCATTGGCAGCCCTATTTATTAGTCGAAGGGTATGTGAGCTTCCATTCTCACCTAACACCCCCAATTTTCGCGTGGGCATAGTGGAGCACTACTCTTCCCCCATGATTCCCATTTCACATTGGCCTAATGGATGTATCATCCCCAACCATTATCCTTTAGTGGGTTGGTGCGAAAGCACTGTCTTCTATTTCACCAACTATTCCGAATTTCGGAATCCCCTCCACTATGTTCTGGCTTGCCCTCATAGGGCAGTCCTCCATATGTTCTGCCCTTGCATATGTCAGTCTGCTGAACTTAGAATAGTCCGGGATACATCTCAAGTCCGCCACGTCCATGCCAAGTAATCGCCAGCTCAATAGACACTCATGCGGCGCCTTGGTCACGCCTCGGGCCTGCCGAAATTCCGTTTCTGCCGCAGTCCCATCGCTGGAGAGCCCGAAATTCCTAGCAATGTGCCTTCGTTGGCTGCGCCCCGTCCGCCCTAGACCCTCTAACAGTAAGGCCTCTATCCTACCAATCGCCAAAAGTTTGAAATCGTGGCAGAAATTTGAAATGCGATTTAGGCGTCGCGCAAGCACACGATGGTGCCGTAGCGATCTCGTCGGAGGTAAGTAGATTATACAAAGAATCATCAGAGCACGGGGCGGAGAGCCCGCGTTCGGACCTTGTTAATCTAATAAATGCGTCCCTTCCATATAGTCTGTGTATTATGGAGTTTCACGTATTAGCTCTAGAATAACTACGGTTATCCGAGTAGCAAATACCAACAAACAAACTATAACTTAATTTAATGAAGCCTTTCGCAGTTTCACAGTCTGAATTAAGTCTTCAAACATACACATGCAAGGCTTAATCTTTGAGACAATGTCATATTACGAACAGGCAGGAACAACCCATTAAGACATTCCTTTGCGACACCACGACCCGCACGATCCCCGACGCCGATGATACTGATGGGCCGATGACGGGCGCGGAAGACGCACTTATCGAGCACTAGCGGGCTCGAACACGTACCGTACCGCAGGGGCGGAGGCCCCCGCGCCGGCATCGCGCTATTACCGCCTATACCGAAAGCACGAGCCGAGGACCGAGCCGCGTGGAGCCAAGTTTCGAGCGGGGATTGCCAGCTCTGCCAGGAACACGGGCGCCAAGCTGCAAGGTTATCGCCCCGCGGCCCCCGGGGAGGCGCGCGGCGGAGATGGACAGCATACACATTCAAATTCCACCGTGAAGTGAGGTACTCAGCACAGGAACTCCCGTCCTCGCCTGCAAGGCATCCCAAGGCCTGGGGGGCTGAGAGTAGATGGGGGCAGCAGAGAGAGGTCCACAGATACGGTGTCACAAGCACGGAGCCTTCCGACACGGAACATGCCCAAATTACCGCTCATGCGACTCTCGGTACACGCGACAAACGAATCCCGATCGAGCGACCCAACAGGCCCACGTAGTGGCAAATGGGAAACACCCGAGATAGATCGTGCCCGCAATTCCGCATGGACGCGACAAGGATCTCGAAGGGACAACCAAGCCCGCCGGCTGGTGGACGCTAAGGATCTCGAAGGGACAAGCAACAAGCCGCGGGGGACGCGGGGGATCTCGAAGGGACACGCAACAAACCGGCTGGGGAAACGCGGCGGATCTCGAAGTGACAGGCCGCGGTGGGGAGCACAACAGGGACAATCATTCGGGGGGCCAACCATGCCTCAGCTCGGAAGTACTGAGGCCAGGCCTCGGCAAGCGGTCACATCACTCAGGGCGCTTAGGGTGATGTGCAAGAGGAGAGCCTAGCACCTTGGCACGAGCGCCAGTCAACTTAATGCGGCACGCCCACTATAAGAAGCGTATACAGTCATCTCCTCTGGCACATTCCCCAAGGCTCAGCGGTCCGTCACACCGGAGCACCGCTCTTGCCAAGGCCCTCCAGCTAGCGAGCACAGGCAGAGGCCACCGAGAGCTGCCGTGACTTCGCACCAAGCCGTTGTGCCGCGATTGGGGCTGCCAGTCACCATTGAGCGCGACAGTGGGAAACATGATAAGGCCCGCACACCCCTAGAGAACCGCGGATAAGCAGCCCCAACGCGCCCGAACTGTCTTGGTAGCTCGGTCACTGGCAAGCGGATGGCCGGAATCAGGGACGTCCGCCGTAACGTAGCGCCAAGCCGGTTGGGCGCGTGTGGTGTGGCGTGCCAGCACCTTGGCATGAGGTGAATCCTGTTAAGGCCCCACGCCCGAGACCGAGCGGGATAAGCATCCCCAACGACCGCCCAACGGCTTGGATCGGGTGTACGGGCAGGGATTCCGGCCACCTGCCACGTGGGGAACTACGCGGCAAGGCCTGAGAGGCGCGGCGTCAGCTGCCAGCACCTTGGGAACGAGCGCGCCTTGTAAAGTACCCCACGCCCACGCCGCGCGATTAAGGTGCAGCCCCAACGGCGCCCAACGGCTTGGAGCGGGTCCCCGGGAACGGTAGGCCGGGGAATCATGACGTTCGCGACCAAGAGGGGTGCCTTTGGTGGCGCGTTGGGGCTGCCTATTGTGTTGGCAACGAGCGCTGGCAAATCAGAGTGCGTGGTCGCCCGCATCCGCGGATACGCATCCCCAACGCCGCCCAACGGCTTGGATTCGGGTCACATTTGACGGTCGGCCTGAATCAAGAGACGTCGCGGCCAAGCCGTTGGGCGCTTTGGGGCTGCGATATTAGGGGTTGGCACTAGCGAGTCAAATCAGAGTGCAGCGTGCGCGCCCGCATCCTCGGATAAGCATCCCCAACGCGCCCAACGGCTTGGAGCGGGTCACAGGGACTGTGGCCGGAATCGTGACGGTCGGCGCTCCACAAAGCCGTTGGGGCCGCGTTGGGGCTGCCTGATGAGTTTAGCACGAGCGCTGGCAAATCGAGAGTGCGTCTCAGCCCCGGTGCAGCCGGCGGATAAGCATCCCCAACGCGCCCAAACGGCTTAGAGAGGGGTCACAGGGACGGTGGCCGGAATCGTGACGGATCCGCGCCAAGGCCGATGGGCGCCGTTGGGTGCTGCCTATTGGTTGGCACGAGCGCTGGCACTCAGAGTGCGTGCGCGCCCGCAGCCGCGGATAAGCAGCCCCAACAGGGCGCCCAATCGGCTTGGAGCGGGTTCACAGGGACGGTGGCCAGTGAATCGGGTCTTCGCCGGCCTTAAAACGGGTCTGACGATGGCGGCGTTACTTCGGTCCATTGAGGCCCTCCCACGTTAATTCCGATCATAGCAGCAGCCCCCCCACAAATCCCACCGTCGCAGGCCTATGGGTCCGCCAGCCAGACGCGCCCCCATGGCCAGCCAGGGGGCACCCCCCGAAAAGTAGCTATAAGTTTTAATGCCAAGCACTGGCAGGGGTAGACACAACTAGGTCCCAGCTGTACACCCCCCCTCATAAAAAATATCATTTCTCTTGGATATTTTGAGCTGATAATTTTGCACATATGTCTTGAAAGAAATTCCAAACCAACTTTATAACTTGTATCCCAGATTTCTATTCGATGTTCGGAAGTATTTTTATTTATTTTCCCCACCATTAAAAATCAATGAAATACCGCAAAGATAGGAACCTGCCCGGAATGACCCCAAGATTCGGGCTGGTCCAGCTTCACAAAAAGATATGGCTGATTTTACAGGATTGGATTTTCATGAGGAAAGCACGACGTTATTCTTAGGCGGGATTCTAGAAAACCCCCGAGCAGCGCGCATGCTCTGATAAACCATCGACGTCTGTGACTTGCCCCTCAGCAGCGCCTAGCCTCTCCCACGCGGGGGGCATAGGCACAGAGCGAACATCATGGGCCGCCGGAGCCCGAAGGCAGTCCCCCCGCGGGCACGACAGCTAAGCCAGCGGGGGCTTTCCGCGCTGCCTCTTATTTCCCACTGCTGGCCATCGCTGGGCCAGCAGCCGCACGGGCCCGAAGGCCTCCCCCCCCGCGGGCACGACAGCAAGCCAGCGGGGGCCTGTCCCGCGCTGAGCCGAATTTTTCCCACCTGTACTGGCATCGCTGGCCGCAGCCAACACCCCCGTGTGAACGCCTAAGGCAGCCCCCCCGCGGGCACGACAGCAAGCGCAAGCGGGGTCTGGCCCGGGCTGCCGAGTTATTTCCCACTGCTGGCATCGCTGCCCGTGCCCCGGGCCCGAAGGCAGACCCCCCCCCGCGGGCACTACAGCAAGCCAGCTGGGGCTGGTTCGCGCTGCCTGATAATTTCGCCAGATCTGCTGGCAATCTGCTGCCAAGAGAGCTTGCCCCCGGGGCCCGAAGGGCATGTCGCCCCCCTCGTGCAACTACAGCAAGTCCAGCGGGGGCTGTCCGCGCTTCCGATTATGCCCACTGCATGGCATCGCTTGCCGCTGCCCCGGAGCCGAAGGGCAGCCCCGCCCTCGGGGCGCCGACAGCAATGCCAGCGGGGAGGCTGGTCCGCGCTGCCGAATTGTTCTCCCCAACATCTGGCTATACGCTGCCGCTGTCCCCGTGCCCAGAAAGGCGCCCCCCCGCGGTCACGACAGCAAGCCAAGCGGGGGCTTGTCCCGCGTCTGCCGAATTAGTACACCCCTGTATTGTCAGAACGTGACTAGCCGAGCAAGATTGGGTGCGTGGAGCCTCTCTCCCGCGATGAGGCGGGGGCAGGCAAGAGAGCGCCTTGGGGTCAAGGCACCGTGAAGGCAGCCGCCCCGCGGGAGTAAGAATAGCCAGCCAGCTTGGGCTGTCCCCGCTCCAGCCCCCGATGCGCAGAAACGCAGGCATGGAAATCATTGCGCGCGCGCGCCCCATCTGAAAGCGCCCAATCGCCCAAGGGATCCACAAGGGCCCCCCAGAGGGCCCCAGGCCCTCATGCCCCATCGCGCCCAGCTGGCCAAGCGCAGACGCGGGCGCGGGCTCGGGCTTGCGCGCCGTCGTGTGATTTTTATGAGGTCGGATGGGTCGGAATCGGGTCGTCCGCCGGCACGAAAAGCGGGTCCATCGGATGGCGGCGTTACTTGCGGGCCGTTGAGGCCCCCCACGTGGGTAGCAGCAGCTCTGCCAATCCCCCTCGGCAGCGGCTATGGGCGCCATGCCAAGCGACGCCCCATGGCCAGTCCGGGGGTCACCCCGCCTAAAGAGCTATAAAGTTATTGCAGCTCATGGCAGGGGCAGTCACTACTTAGGATCCCAGCTGACACCCCCACTCTAAAAAAATTCATTTCTTGGTATTTTGAGCTGAAATTTTGCACATAGGTTGGCAAAAATCCAATCCACCTTTATAAATTTTCCCAGATTTTTTCGAGGTCGGGAAGTATTTTTTTTTATTTTCCTACCATTAAAAATCAAGGAAATACGCAAAAATAGGAACCGGCCCGGAATGACCCCAAATTCGGCTGGCAGCCTCACAAAAATATGGCTGATTTTACTGGATTGATTTCACGTGGAAAGCATGACGTTTTCTTGGCGGGATGCGGGAAAACCGGCAGCGCGCATGCCGCGGCCACCGGAGGAGCCCCGGGAAAACTCTTGCTTTCACGGTCTTGGCCTCCCCTCACCACCATGGCCGGCCTCTAATCCCCCCCATCAGCAGTTGTGGCCGATAGGGCAGTGATTTGAACGACGCCGCCGGGTAATCGCACCCGGCCGACGCGGGGAGGAAGAGATCTCTTCTTCCAAGATAGCGAACAACACATCGGGAGTTATGTTGATAGGGCAGAGAATTGAATGACTCGTTGCGGGCAGCCAGCTGATAGGGCCTCCAGCTGCACAAATCCGCGCTGCCGATTTTTCCGACGTTGCCGATTTGTCTGAACAGCCCCTCGTTCGTCCGCGCTGCCGATTCCAACACTGCCTGCTGTGTCTGAACAGCCCCTGTTTCGTCAGCGCGTCCCCTTGACGAATTTTCCTGCCTGGCCTCGACAGCCCAGCGTCCAGCCCGTGTTCGTCAACAAATCTGCGCTGCCGATTTTCCCCGACGGGCCTCCAGCTGCGGATCTCCGCGCTGCCGATTTTTCCCACTGTTGGCATCGCTGCCGCTGCCTAGGCCCCCAGTCTTTTTCGTCACGCCTAGGACTATAAACAGTCCAGACTCATCGCCAGCACCGGCTGCCGATTCTGCCGACTTCTCCAATTTCGTCGGCGCTGCCGATTCCAACACTGCCCGCTGTGTCTGAACAGCCCCTGCTTCGTCAGCGCATCCCCTTGACGATTTTTCCTGCCTGGCCTGGACAGCCCAGCGTCCAGCCCATGTTCGTCAAAAAATCTGCGCTGCCGATTTTTCCCACTGTTGGCATAGCTGCCACTGCCCCAGTGTGTGTCTAGGCCCCCAGTCGTTTCCGTCAAGCCTGGGACTATAAATCGTCCGGACTCA
>JAQIZT010000329.1:5000-7500 GCA_029228515.1 Populus alba x Populus x berolinensis | reverse complement strand
CACGACAGCAAGCCAGCGGGGGCTGTCCGCGCTGCCGATTTTTCCCACTGCTGGCATCGCTGCCGCTGCCCCGGGCCCGAAGGCAGCCCCCCCGCGGGCACGACAGCAAGCCAGCGGGGGCTGTCCGCGCTGCCGATTTTTCCCACTGCTGGCATCGCTGCCGCTGCCCCGGGCCCGAAGGCAGCCCCCCCGCGGGCACGACAGCAAGCCAGCGGGGGCTGTCCGCGCTGCCGATTTTTCCCACTGCTGGCATCGCTGCCGCTGCCCCGGGCCCGAAGGCAGCCCCCCCGCGGGCACGACAGCAAGCCAGAGGGGGCTGTCCGCGCTGCCGATTTTTCCCACTGCTGGCATCGCTGCCGCAGAGTGTGCGTAGCCTCTCCCGCGCGGGGGGCAGGCAAGAGCGCAGGGGGGCAAGGCCCGAAGGCAGCCCCCCCGCGGGTAAGATAGCCAGCCAGCAGGGGCTGTCCCCGCGTCAGCCCCCGTTGCGCAGCGCGGCATGGAAATCATTGCCGCGCGCGCGCGCGCGCCCAATCGCCCAAGAGCCCAAGGGCCCCCAAGGGCCCCAGGCCCTCAGGCCCCAGCGCCCCAGCGCCAAGCGCAGACGCGGGCGCGGGCGCGGGCGGGCGCGCGCGTGTGATTTTTATAGGGCGGTGGTCGGAATCGGGTCGTCGCCGGCCGGAAAACGGGTCATCGATGGCGGCGTTACTTCGGGCCGTGAGGCCCCCCACGTGTGTAGCAGCAGCTCGCAAATCCCCCGCGGCAGGCCTATGGGCGCCAGCCAGCGCGCCCCATGGCCAGTCGGGGGGCACCCCCCTAAAGAGCTATAAGTGTTATTGCAGCTCTGGCAGGGGCAGACACTACTAGGTCCCAGCTGTCACCCCCCCTCTAAAAAATTCATTTCTTGGTATTTTGAGCTGAAATTTTGCACATAGGTTGGCAAAAATCCAATCCACCTTTATAAATTTTCCCAGATTTTTTCGAGGTCGGGAAGTATTTTTTTTTATTTTCCTACCATTAAAAATCAAGGAAATACGCAAAAATAGGAACCGGCCCGGAATGACCCCAAATTCGGCTGGCAGCCTCACAAAAATATGGCTGATTTTACTGGATTGATTTCACGTGGAAAGCATGACGTTTTCTTGGCGGGATGCGGGAAAACCGGCAGCGCGCATGCCGCGGCCACCGGAGGAGCCCCGGGAAAACTCTTGCTTTCACGGTCTTGGCCTCCCCTCACCACCATGGCCGGCCTCTAATCCCCCCATCAGCAGTTGTGGCCGATAGGGCAGTGATTTGAACGACGCCGCCGGGTAATCGCACCCGGCCGACGCGGGGAGGAAGAGATCTCTTCTTCCAAGATAGCGAACAACACATCGGGAGTTATGTTGATAGGGCAGAGAATTGAATGACTCGTTGCGGGCAGCCAGCTGATAGGGCCTCCAGCTGCACAAATCCGCGCTGCCGATTTTTCCGACGTTGCCGATTTGTCTGAACAGCCCCTCGTTCGTCCGCGCTGCCGATTCCAACACTGCCTGCTGTGTCTGAACAGCCCCTGTTTCGTCAGCGCGTCCCCTTGACGAATTTTCCTGCCTGGCCTCGACAGCCCAGCGTCCAGCCCGTGTTCGTCAACAAATCTGCGCTGCCGATTTTCCCCGACGGGCCTCCAGCTGCGGATCTCCGCGCTGCCGATTTTTCCCACTGTTGGCATCGCTGCCGCTGCCTAGGCCCCCAGTCTTTTTCGTCACGCCTAGGACTATAAACAGTCCAGACTCATCGCCAGCACCGGCTGCCGATTCTGCCGACTTCTCCAATTTCGTCGGCGCTGCCGATTCCAACACTGCCCGCTGTGTCTGAACAGCCCCTGCTTCGTCAGCGCATCCCCTTGACGATTTTTCCTGCCTGGCCTGGACAGCCCAGCGTCCAGCCCATGTTCGTCAAAAAATCTGCGCTGCCGATTTTTCCCACTGTTGGCATAGCTGCCACTGCCCCAGTGTGTGTCTAGGCCCCCAGTCGTTTCCGTCAAGCCTGGGACTATAAATCGTCCGGACTCATCGCCAGCACCGGCTGCCGATTCTGCCGACTTCTCCGATTTCGTCGGCGCTGCCGATTCCAACACTGCCTGCTGTGTCTGAACAGCCCCTGTTTCGTCAGCGCGTCCCCTTGACGAATTTTCCTGCCTGGCCTAGACAGCCCAGCGTCCAGCCCGTGTTCGTCAACAAATCTGCGCTGCCGATTTTCCCCGACGGGCCTCCAGCTGCGGATCTCCGCGCTGCCGATTTTTCCCACTGTTGGCATCGCTGCCCCTGCCTAGGCCCCCAGTCTTTTTCGTCACGCCTAGGACTATAAACAGTCCAGACTCATCGCCAGCACCGGCTGCCGATTCTGCCGATTTCGTCGGCGCTGCCGATTCCAGCACTGCCTGCTGTGTCTGAACAGCCCCTGCTTCGTCAGCGCATCCCCTTGACGATTTTTCCTGCCTGGCCTGGACAGCCCAGCGTCCAGC
>JAQIZT010000328.1:25000-29585 GCA_029228515.1 Populus alba x Populus x berolinensis | reverse complement strand
GAGCACAAACTGGGGTGCTGTCCAAGCTGCTGAGATCATGGGTGGAGGGGCCGAATATTGTGAAGAAAGGCTTCCACCAACCCACGAGAGATAATGGTGGGGATAATACTCACTTGTCCTGAAAATAGGGGAGCCACTATGATCATGGTTGAGCCACTAAGGAAAGTGGAGAGCCACTAATGGATGATGGGGAAGGTAGTGCTCACTAGTCCCGAAATTGGGGGATGTTAGGTGAGAATGGAAGTTCACCTACTTGGCTATAAAAGGGCTGCAAAACCTCTGCTGTGGGAGGAGGCATTCACTGAGGGAAAATCCAGCATGTAGAGAGACATGCGTTGGGAGTCCAGCATGTAGGGAGGCATGCGTTGGGGCAAGTTCAGCATGTAGGGGCAAGCGAGAACATGTAAATCACAAGTTAGGGATAGCTTAGTGTAGCATGCGATTTGTGCATAGCACACATACGGAATTGTGTATAAGTTTCCTTTATAGATGAGATAATAAAGGTTGGGAAAGAGTTCCTGTAAAGCTTGTTGTGCACTTCTATTATCTTGCTTGTGTATCCGCTTGCTTATTATTAGGCAAACACGAGTGGGATTGGTGAGGAAGGCTGAGTCTAGCGGGACTAGGCTGCCGCACGGGATTATTTGCGAGGCGAAAAATAACCCCCGTGACAATTGGTATCAGAGCGAAGATGGTATCAAGATGGGTTGCTGTCTTGGCAGACTTGAAGACCGTAGCAAACGGGTCTCAAAGCGTTGTGGCTTTCTTGGCAGAATGACGAGAATGATTCTTCGGCCAAATCAACGGATTGATTTGGGAGGGCTATTGCTTCTGCCGAGGATAGGCAGATTCAAGCGCAAAGACACGACGAGAATGCTGGAGTTTCTCTCGACAAATCGAAGGTGACTGATTTGGGAGAACATTACTGCTGCCGATGGATGGGCAAAACATTACGGAGGAGCGCAGATTCAAGCGCAATGATCAGCACGAGAATGCTGGAGTTTCTCTGGACAAATCGAAGGGACTGATTTGGGAGAAACAATGTGCTGCCGATGGATTGGCAGAGAAAAGAAGACAGAGCGCAGTTCGCGTTCATGACGAAACGATGGGCTGTTTCGTAGCACAGACGATGGATTGTTTCTGTGAGCAGATCAAAGGGCTGATTTGTTCGAAACTATTCTGAGGAAAGCTTACCAGCGGGTATTGGCAGTGTTGGTGTTCAAAGGCCTGCGAAGTTTGGTGGATTAAGTAATGGGCGACGCAAAGTCATGGCAAAGTGATCATATCAAAAGGGTGCTGATTCGGCCATCAAGGATGGAATGGCAGAATTGGACGCAGGCGCCAGCGAAGGGACTGCTGGGAGTTTCTAAGTTTTCGTCAAAGCCTAAAGGGAAGGATGGGGCGAAGATAGAAGAAGCAATTCAGTGGGAGAGAGCCCAGACTTGCTGCTGACGATGTGAAGTCAGACGAGAAAGCAAATCGGTAAAGGTTCGAAACTGAATTTATACTGTTTCTCTTGCGATGGAAATTACTTTGTGTGGGATTGTGCCCAAAGATGGGAAATCTTAATGCTGTCAGTGTGGAAGATGTGTTGGAATGGCATACATCAATTTATGTGTTTGCCGGATGACCGAGATGGAATTCAGTCATCATAGGCCAGCATATCGGTGAGGATGCTGTCTGGCCTTGCTGCCTCGTAGATGGCAGAACGTTGGGAGTCTGGATGTCTTGACGATTGGCTGATCAGGATTCATATTCGCAGCCGACATGGAGAGTTTCGGTTGAGGAGCCAGAATCATCAACAGGATGATTTGGTGTACTGCTTTGGTGGGGAGCAGTGTGGGGGAAATTTTTTGGTGCATCTTGACATGGAATGTTCAAGGTAATGAACCAAGAATCAGCGATGAAGCTGAGAAAACTTGGTCGAATGGCCAAGGAAAATCTGCGAGGATTTGATGCGATTTATTGCCTTGTGGAGGCAGAATTCATGTCTTCGGTGGAGACCTTGACGATAGAAAGCGCAGGCAAAGAAGACAGAGTAGTGGCTGAGATGGACTCTTGTCACGTTGGGAGCTGAATTGGAGGAAGAATAGTCGAGGTGACAGATTCGGTAAGCCGATTCAGTGGCTTGAATGAGAAGCCAAAATCGTCGACGAAGATGATTTTGTGTGCTGTCTTGGAGGCAGTACGAGTGGCTATTTCTATGCATTGTGACGATGGATGGTTTACAATGATGGAAGCAGAATGCCAAGACCTTGGCATAAAGTGTTGCAAGTATTCGGTGGACGAAACATGCAGCGAAGGTGGAAAACAGTAGGGGGCTGTTTTGCGTCAGCGAAATCTGTGGGGGTGACGAAGTTCCTGGGGCATGACAGTAGCGCATTGGGAACCAGGTCAGACGAGAATTGATGCTGGGATGCTATGTATTTTGTGCTATGGCAGGTTATTGAGGACCTTGCCGAAAGACTTCGACAAGAGATGGAGTTGAGCGCTGAAACTGAGTTGGCAATGGAGCCAACAACAATGTCTAATGTTACTTCATCTAAAGGGGCTGGATGGGAGAACTTCCTGACGAGGGAGAAAATCATTCAGTTCTGGATCAACTGGGAGATGGCTAGGTGAAAACGTGGAGAAGGCTGCGGAGCAGTATGTTGAACTTGCGGCAGGGACCGAAAGTTGCAAGCTGTGGACGCAGAATGGGTTGTCTTGAAGCAAGCAGTCGCAGCTGCATCAGGGTGCAGGCCCTTCTAAGCTAAAATTCCAGAGCCAAAACCATGCGATGGAGTGCGGAGTTCCAGAGAGTTGGGACATAGACACGAAAGGGGAAGGAACGGCATACGTAAATTCTATACGTGTGCCTACCACTAAGTATAAGAGTTAGTGGCAAGGGGCCAGCCTAGTTGGTGAGGACTTGGGCGTGGCCAAACTGCCTTGGGCGAGGCAGAATTGGAAGAGTTTCAGAACTTTGATGACGGGCAGATCATGGTTTGAACTCTAGGCACGAGAATGTGCCAACGAAAAACACACTGCATGGAATTCGGCAGCGATGGACAGCGGCAGCCTTGCGTAGGCTGAGGCGAATTCGGCAGGAAGAGTGGATTGCTGAACATGAACAAGTAAGCAATATTCAAAACTTGCAAAGGGGAACACGGAACAGTTGAGGATTGTGGGTTCGCTTGGGAGTTCCTATGATTCTTTGATGGGGGTTTTTGTGTGACTGGATTTGGCGAAGAAAGGAACGGAGTCCTTGGGTGCTAGATGGGGCATCTAAACTTTGCGAAACAGGCTTGCGAGTATAATGGGTTTGATATTTGTGGACAAACCAACGAACCAAACAGAAGGTGTCACAACTTGGTTTTGTAACAAGTTGACGAAATTCGGTGGGCTGAATTGTTGTCAAGTGTGGACAAAGCTAAGAGGCTTCGTGGGGAGAAACATGGAGTGTGACGAGGAGCAGATGCGGTGCAAAGGGTACTTCAAATCTGTCCGACGAGGGCGTCGGGTTCTTTTGGTGGGGGTGGTTTGTAACGGTATTAAATGTGCACGAGGTGCACGCTTCGGCAGGCTGACCAAAATGGGGCCTAAGGGCGCTGGCAGCCATGCCAACGATGGGAGAAATCGTAGCGCAGATTTATGCGGCTGTAGTTTCGTCAAAGGGAAATCAGCAGCGCTGATTGTCGACGAACATGGGCTGGACGATGGAATGTCGAAGCCAGGCGAGAAAACTCGTCAGGGGCATAGGCCGACGAGAACAGGGGCTGACGAGGAAATTCGGCAGCACAAACATTGGGAGCCTGCACGCAGATGTGAATGCGGCAGCGCAAGAATTGGAAGCCTGCACGCAGATGCGAATTCGGCAGCGCGCAGCAGACTTGCGGGCGAATTCGGCAGCGCGCAGCAGCTTGTGCAAGTCAAGGGGATCGACTTGGCACGATCTAAAACTTGGGCGAAGGACTGTCCAAGGCAGGCGTATGACTCAACAGGCTGACGAAGCAAGAGCTGGCAGATGGGGCTGCCATGCGGACATGCTGAATGTGGGAGCACAACTGGGGTGCTGTCCAAGCTGCTGAGATCATGGGTGGAGGGGCCGAATATTGGTGGAGAAAGTGCTTCACCAACCACTAGAGATAATGGTGGGGAGAATACTCCACTTGTCCTGAAAATAGGGGAGCCACTATGATCATGGGTGAGCCACTAAGGGAAGTGGGAGAGCCACTAATGATGATGGGGAAGGTAGTGCTCCACTAGTCCCGAAATTGGGGGATGTTAGGTGAGAATGGAAGTTCACCTACTTGGCTATAAAAGGGCTGCAAAACCTCTGCTGTGGGAGGAGGCATGCACTGAGGGAAAATCCAGCATGTAGAGAGACATGCGTTGGGAGTCCAGCATGTAGGGAGGCATGCGTTGGGGCAAGTTCAGCATGTAGGGGCATGCGAGAACATGTAAATCACAAGTTAGGGATAGCTTAGTGTAGCATGCGATTTGTGCATAGCACACATACGGAATTGTGTATACGTTTCCTTTATAGATAGAGATTAATAAAGGTTGGGAAAGAGTTCCTGTAAAGCTTGTTGTGCACTTCGTA
>JAQIZT010000328.1:15000-17500 GCA_029228515.1 Populus alba x Populus x berolinensis | reverse complement strand
CCGACGAAATCGGCGAAGTCGGCAGAATCGGCAGCCGGTGCTGACGATGAGTCCGGACGATTTATAGTCCTAGGCTTGACGAAAACGACTGGGGCCTAGGCTCACGCTGGGCAGTGGCAGCGATGCCAACAGTGGGAAAAATCGGCAGCGATGCCAACAGTGGGAAAAATCGGCAGCGCAGATTTTTTGACGAACATGGGCTGGACGCTGGGCTGTCCAGGCCAGGCAGGAAAAATCGTCAAGGGGATGCGCTGACGAAGCAGGGGCTGTTCAGACACAGCGGGCAGTGCTGGAATCGGCAGCGCCGACGAAATCGGCGAAGTCGGCAGAATCGGCGGCCGGTGCTGACGATGAGTCCGGACGATTTATAGTCCTAGGCTTGACGAAAACGACTGGGGGCCTAGGCTCACGCTGGGGCAGCGGCAGCGGCAGCGATGCCAACAGTGGGAAAAATCGGCAGCGCAGATTTTTTGACGAACATGGGCTGGACGCTGGGCTGTCCAGGCCAGGCAGGAAAAATCGTCAAGGGGATGCGCTGACGAAGCAGGGGCTGTTCAGACACAGCGGGCAGTGCTGGAATCGGCAGCGCCGACGAAATCGGCGAAGTCGGCAGAATCGGCAGCCGGTGCTGACGATGAGTCCGGACGATTTATAGTCCTAGGCTTGACGAAAACGACTGGGGGCCTAGGCTCACGCTGGGGCAGTGGCAGCGATGCCAACAGTGGGAAAAATCGGCAGCGATGCCAACAGTGGGAAAAATCGGCAGCGCAGATTTTTTGACGAACATGGGCTGGACGCTGGGCTGTCCAGGCCAGGCAGGAAAAATCGTCAAGGGGATGCGCTGACGAAGCAGGGGCTGTTCAGACACAGCGGGCAGTGCTGGAATCGGCAGCGCCGACGAAATCGGCGAAGTCGGCAGAATCGGCAGCCGGTGCTGACGATGAGTCCGGACGATTTATAGTCCTAGGCTTGACGAAAACGACTGGGGGCCTAGGCTCACGCTGGGGCAGTGGCAGCGATGCCAACAGTGGGAAAAATCGGCAGCGATGCCAACAGTGGGAAAAATCGGCAGCGCAGATTTTTTGACGAACATGGGCTGGACGCTGGGCTGTCCAGGCCAGGCAGGAAAAATCGTCAAGGGGATGCGCTGACGAAGCAGGGGCTGTTCAGACACAGCGGGCAGTGCTGGAATCGGCAGCGCCGACGAAATCGGCGAAGTCGGCAGAATCGGCAGCAGGTGGTGACGATGAGTCTGGATGGACGGACTGCATAGTCCAAGGCTTGACGAAAAAGACTGTTGGTCTAGACACTGGGGCAGTGGCAGCCCGTGGGACTGTGTCGCCAGATTCGTCCGCAGCGTTGGCTTATTGGTGCGGTGGGCTGATGCGAGTGGGGACTGGGGGCAGCGGACAGTGAAAGCAAGAGTTTCCCCGAGGCTGCCGGGAAAAACACCGCTCGGGATGGACGGGGTGAGATGACCCGGCTGCCCTCAACGAGTCATTCAATTCTCTGCCCTATCAACATAACTCCCGATGTGTTGTTCGCTATCTTGGAAGAAGAGATCTCTTCCTCCCCGGGATGGCCGGGTGCGATTACCCGGCGGCGGCGTTCAAATCACTGCCCTATCGGCTACAACTGCTGATGGGGGGATTAGAGGCCTGCCATGGTGGTGAGGGGAGGCGAAGACCGTGAAAGCAAGAGTTTTCCCGGGGCTCCTCCGGTGGCCGCGGCATGCGGGCTGCTGGTTTTCCCGCATTCCGCCAAGAAAACGTCGTGCTTTCCACATGAAATCAATCCAGTAAAATCAGCCATATTTTTGTGAGGCTGCCAGCCGAATTTGGGGTCATTCCGGGCCGGTTCCTATTTTTGCGTATTTCCTTGATTTTTAATGGTAGGAAAATAAAAAAAAATACTTCCCCACCCCGAAAAATTCCGGGATTATTTCTGGAGGTGGACTGGATTTTTGCCAACCTATGTGCAAAATTTCAGCTCAAAATACCAAGAAATGAATTTTTTAGAGGGGGGGTGACAGCTGGGACCTAGTAGTGTCTACCCCTGCCAGAGCTGCAATAACACTTATAGCTCTTTAGGGGGGTGCCCCCTGACTGGCCATGGGGCGCGCTGGCTGGCGCCCATAGGCCTGCCGCGGGGGATTTGTGAGCTGCTGCTACACTCGGACTAACGTGGGGGGCCTCATGGCCCGAAGTAACGCCGCCATCGATGACCCGTTTTCCGGCCGGCGACGACCCGATTCCGGCCACCGTCCCTGTGACCCGCTCCAAGCCGTTGGGCGCGTTGGGGCTGCTTATCCGCGGCTGCGGGCGCGCACGCACTCTGATTTGCCAGCGCTCGTGCCAACCAATAGGCAGCCCCAACGCGCCCAACGGCTTGGCGCGACGTCACGATTCCTTCCACCGTCCCCGGGACCCGCTCCAAGCCGTTGGGCGCGTTGGGGCTGCTTATCCGCGGCGTGGGCGTGGGGCCTTAACAAGCCGCGCTC
>JAQIZT010000328.1:0-5000 GCA_029228515.1 Populus alba x Populus x berolinensis | reverse complement strand
CCGGCAGCCGTTGCTGACGATGAGTCCCAGGCACGATTTATAAGTCCCTAGGCTTGACGGAAAAACGAACCTGGGTGGGCCTAGGCTCAAACGCTGGGGCAGTGGCAGCGATGCCAACTGTGTAAAAATCGGCAGTCGATGCCAACAGTTGGGAAAAATCGGCAGCCGCAGATTTTTTTTGACGAACATTGGGGCTCGGACGCTGGGCTGTCCAGGCCAGGCAGGAAAAATCGTCCAAGGGGGTATGCGCTGACGAAGCAGGGGCTGTTCAGACACAGCGGGGGCAGTGCTGGAATCAGGCAGCGCCGACGAAATCGGTGCGAAGTCGGCAGAAATCGGCAGCAGGTGTGACGATTGAGTCTGGATGGACGGACTGCATAGTCCAAGGCCTTGACGAAAAAGACTGTTGGTCTAGACACTGGGGCATGTGGCAGCCCGTGGGACGTGTGTCGCCAGATTCCGTCCGCAGCGTGAGCTTATTGGTGCGGTGGGCCTGATGCGAGTTGGACTTGGGGCAACGGACAGTGAAAAGCAAGAGTTTCCCCGAGTCCTGCCGGGAAAAAAACAACCGCCTCGGGATGGACGGGGTGAGATGACCCGGCTGCCCTCAACGAGTCATTCAATTCTCCTGCCCTATCAACATAATCTCCCGATTGTGTTAGTTCGCTATCTTAGGAAGAAGTAGATTCTCTTCCTCCCCGGGATGGCCGGGTGCGATTACCCGGCCGGCGGCGTTCAGAATCACTGCCCTACTCGGCTACAACTGCTGATGGGGGATTAGAGGCCTGCCATGGTGGTGAGGGGAGGCGGAATGGACGTGGCGAAAAGCAAGAGTTTTCCCGGGGCTCCCCTCCGGTTCGGGCCGCGACATGCGGGCTGCTGGTGTTTCCCAGCATTCCGCCAATAAAACGTCGTGCTTTCCACAATTGAAATCAATCCAGTAAAAATTCAGCCATATTTTTTGTAGAGGCTGCCAGCCGAATTTTGGGGTCATTCCGGGCCGGTTCCTTATTTTTGCGTATTTCCTTGATTTTTTTAATGGTAGGAAAATAAAAAAAAATACTTCCCCACTAATAGAAACGCCGAAAAATTCCGGGATTATTTCTGGAGGTGGACTGGATTTTTGCCAACCTCATAGTGCATTAAATTTCAGCTCAAAATACCAAGAAATGAATTTTTTAGAGAGGGGGGTGACAGCTGGGAACCTAGTATTGTCTACCCCTGCCAAAGCTGCAATAACAACAGTATAGCTCGTTAGGGGGTCCCCCCGACTGGCCAGTGGGCGCGGGGATTGCTAGCTTGCTGCTAACCACGGACTAACGTGGGGGGCCTCACGGCCCGAAGTAAACGCCGCCAATCGATGACCCGTTTTTCCGGCCGGCGACGACCCGATTCCGGCACCCCGTCCCTATAAAAATCACACACGAACCGCGCGCAGCATGCCCGCCCGCGCCCCGCGCTTGGCGCTGGGGCGCTGGGGCCTGGGGGCCCTGGGGCCCAGGGCCTGGGGCCCTTGGGGCCTTGGGCTCTTGGGCCGATTGGGCGCGCGCGCCAGCAGCGGCAATGATTCCCAGGCAGCCATCTGCGCTGCGCAATCAACGGGGGCTGACGCGGGAACAGCCCCCTGCTGGCTTGCTATCTTACTTACCCGCGGGGGGGCTGCCTTTCGGGCCCTGGCCCCCCGCGCTCTTTTGCCTGCCCCCCCTCGCGGGAGAGGCTACTAGTACAAAGGGGACAGCTCTGGGGCAGGGGCCAGCGGCAGCGATCCGACAGAGAAAAATCGGCACGCGCGATTTGTGCCCGCTCGCAAAGCACGGCCCGTCGGGAAAATCCGGCAACAAGCGCGCGAATTGTGAACCTGCAGGCCCGTCGCGCGAAAATCGGCAGCCGATGCCCGACAGTGGGAAAAATCGGCAGCGTGGATTTGTGCCGCTGGAGGCCCGTCGCGGAAAATCGGCAGCGCAGATTTGTTGACGAACACGGGCTGGACGCTGGGCTGGCCAGGCCAGGCAGGAAAATTCGTCTAGGGGGCAGGCTCACGGCAACGGGGGCTGACGCGGGGACAGCCCCTGCTGGCTTGCTTTATTGACCGCGGGGGGGATGCCTTAGGGACATGGCCCACCGCGCTCTTGCCTGACCCCGCGCGGGAGAGGCTTGGCGCTGCATGGGCCAGACCGACGTCGCTGGCCGCGGCATGCGCGCTGCTGGTTTTACCGCATTCCGCCTTAGAAAAACGTCGTGCTTTCCAAATGAAATCAATCCAGTAAAATAAGCCATATTTTTGTGTGGCTGCCCAGCCCGAATTTGGGGTCATTCCGGGCCGGTTCCTATTTTTGCGTATTTCCTTGATTTGTAATGGTTGGGAAGATAAAAAAAAATACTTCCCGACCTCGAAAAAATCTGGGAAAATTTATAAAGGTGGATTGGATTTTAGCCAACCTATGTGCTAAATTTCAGATCAAAATACCAAGAAAATGATTTTTTTAGAGGGGGGGGTGGACAGCTGAGGGACCTAGTAGTGTCTAACCCGGCCAGAGCTGCAATATCACTTATAGCTCTTTAGGGGGGTGGCCCACCTGACCTGGCCATGGGGCGGGGGGCGCTGGCTGGCGACATAGGCCTGCAGCGGGGGATTTGTGAGCTGCTGCCTTACCACTCGGACTTAACGTGGGGGGCCTCAATGGCCAGAAGTAAAGCCGCCATCGATGACCCGTTTTCGGCCGGCCGACGGACCCGATTCGGCCCACCGTCCCTGTGACCCGCTCCAAAGCCGTTGGGCGTCGTTGGGAGGCTTATCCGCGGCTGGCGGGCGCGCACGCACTCTGATTTTTGCCAGCGCTCGGTGCCAACCAATAGAGCAGCTCCGCACACGCGCCCAACGGGCTTGGGCGCGACGGTCCACGATTCCTTCACACCGGTCCCCCGGACCCGCTCCAAGCCGTTGGGGCGTTGGGGCTGCTTATACCGCGGGCGTGGGCGTGGGGCCTTAACAAGCCGCGCTTCGTGCCAAGGTGCTGGCATTCTGACGCGCGCCTCTCAGCTTGGCCGGGCGATGTCCCGGTGGCGGTGGCACGGAATCCCTGCCCGTCAGACCCGCTCCAAGCCCGTTAGGGCGCGTTGGGGCTGTCTTATCCCGCGGCATTCGGGCGTGGGGCCTTAACATGATTTTCCCCTCGGGCCAAGGTGCTGGCAGCCCCAACGCGCCTCAACGGCTTTGGCGCGACGTCACGGCAGCGTTGGCCGCTGCCACGTCGCTCGCAAGCTGGAGGCCTGCCAGACGTGTCTGGTGCGGACCGCCGAGTCTTGGGGATTGCTGGGAGAACCCCTACTTACCGCGTGGGCGTTCTGCTGCATTCAGTTGGCGCGCGTCGTGCCAAGGTGCTGGCTCTCCTCCCGCCATCCCCAAGCTCCTGCGCCAAGTTGTGCCCGCCTGCCGAGGCCCTTGCCTCCGTCTTACGAGCTGAGGCAGATGGCCCCGCCGAATGATTGTCCCAGTTGCTTACCCCCGCGCGCCTGTCCCTTCGAGATCCGCCAGCGTCCCCGCGGCTTGTAGTGTGTCCCATCCGAGATCCGCCTGCCCTGCGTCCCCCGCGGCTTGTTGCTTGTCCCTTCGAGATCCTTCGGCGTCCCCCAGCCGGCGTGTTGCTTGTCCCATTCGAGATCCTTTCGCGTCCCAGCGGGTGCGGGCAATACGATCTCTCTCTCTCATTCGGGTGTTTCCACTTGCCCTCGAGTGGCCGTGGGATCCATCTTCGTACATCGGGATTGTTTGTCGCGTGTTCACGTCAGAGTCGCAGTGTAGCGGTAATTGGGCTTAGTTCCGTGTCGGCAGGCTCTCGTGCTTAGTGACACCGAACTGTCGGCCTGCTGCCCCCATCACTCACTACTCAGCCCAAGGCCCAGGGTGCCTTGCGGCGAGGCTGGTTCCTGTTGCTGCGTACCCACTTCGGTGGGAATTTGAAGTGTGAAGCTGTCCCTCTGCCGCCGCGCAGCCTTTCCCCCGGGGGCGCGGGGCGAACCTAGCACAGCGGCGCCCGTGTTCCATGTCAGAGCGGAAATCCCGCCGTAACTGGCCCACGCAGCGGTATCGCTCGTAGGCTTTTCGGATGCCGGAATGTCGATGCCGGCGCGGGGGCCTCCAGCCCCTGCCGACCGTCCCTGTTCGAGCCGCTCGTGCTCGATAAGAACGACTTCCTTTCCCTTTCCTCGCGCCGTCTCTCGGCCTTCGCTCGTGTTCTCATCGGCGTCGGGGAATCGTTGCGGGTGTCGTGGTGTCGCCAAGGAATGCTACCCTGGTTGATCCTAGCCAGTATCATATTGTCTTGTCTCAAAGATTAAGCCCGATGCATGTGTAAGTATGAACTAATTCAGACTTTGAAACAGCTAATGGCTCATTAAATCAGTTATAGTTGTTTTTGATGGTATTTGCTACTTCGTATAACCGTAGTTAATTCTAGAGCTAATACGTGCAACAAACCCCGACTTCTCTGAAGGGACGCATTTATTAGATCAACGGTCGACGCGGGCTCTGCCCGTTGTCTCTGATGATTCATGAAAACTCGACGGAATCTCACTGCCATCGTGCTGGCGACGCATCATTCAAATTATCTGGCCCTATCAACTTTCGATGGTAGGATAGAAGGCCTACCATGGTGGTGACGTGTGTCGGAGAATTAGGGTTCGATTCCGTAGAGGGAGCCTGAGAAACGGCTACCACATCCAAGGAAGGCAGCAGGCGTCGCAAATTACCCAATCCTGACACGGGAGTTTATGACAATAAATAACAATACCGGGCTCTTCGAGTCTGGTAATTGGAATGAGTACAATCTAAATCCCTTAACGAGGATCCATTGGAGGGCAAGTCTGGTGCCAGCAGCCGCGGTAATTCCAGCTCCAATAGCGTATATTTAAGTTTTTGCAGTTAAAAAGCTCGTAGTTTGGACTTTGGGTTGGGTCGGCCGGTCCGCCTCAGGTGTGCACCGGTCGCCTCGTCCTTCTCC
>JAQIZT010000327.1:15000-25000 GCA_029228515.1 Populus alba x Populus x berolinensis | reverse complement strand
CCCGACTGGCCATGGGGCGCGCTGGCTGGCGCCCATAGGCCTGCCGCGGGGGATTTGCGAGCTGCTGCTACACACGTGGGGGGCCTCACGGCCCGAAGTAAACGCCGCCATCGATGACCCGTTTTCCGGCCGGCGACGACCCGATTCCGACCACCCGCCCTATAAAAATCACACGCGCAGCGCGCGCCGCCCGCGCCCGCGCCCGCGTCTGCGCTTGGCGCTGGGGCGCTGGGCCTGAGGGCCTGGGGCCCTTGGGGGCCCTTGGGCTCTTGGGCGATTGGGCGCGCGCGCGCGCGGCAATGATTTCCATGCCGCGCTGCGCAACGGGGGCTGACGCGGGGACAGCCCCTGCTGGCTGGCTATCTTACCCGCGGGGGGGCTGCCTTCGGGCCTTGCCCCCCTGCGCTCTTGCCTGCCCCCCGCGCGGGAGAGGCTACGCACACTCTGCGGCAGCGATGCCAGCAGTGGGAAAAATCGGCAGCGCGGACAGCCCCCGCTGGCTTGCTGTCGTGCCCCGGGGGGGCTGCCTTCGGGCCCGGGGCAGCGGCAGCGATGCCAGCAGTGGGAAAAATCGGCAGCGCGGACAGCCCCCGCTGGCTTGCTGTCGTGCCCGCGGGGGGGCTGCCTTCGGGCCCGGGCAGCGGCAGCGATGCCAGCAGTGGGAAAAAATCGGCAGCGCGGACAGCCCCCGCTGGCTTGCTGTCTTGCCCGCGGGGGGGCTGCCTTCGGGCCCGGGGCAGCGGCAGCGATGCCAGCAGTGGGAAAAATCGGCAGCGCGGACAGCCCCCGCTGGCTTGCTGTCGTGCCCGCGGGGGGGCTGCCTTCGGGCCCGGGGCAGCGGCAGCGATGCCAGCAGTGGGAAAAATCGGCAGCGCGGACAGCCCCCGCTGGCTTGCTGTCTTGCCCGCGGGGGGGCTGCCTTCGGGCCCGGGGCAGCGGCAGCGATGCCAGCAGTGGGAAAAATCGGCAAGCGCGGACAGCCCCCGCTGGCTTGCTGTCTTGCCCGCGGGGGGGCTGCCTTCGGGCCCGGGGCAGCGGCAGCGATGCCAGCAGTGGGAAAAATCGGCAGCGCGGACAGCCCCCGCTGGCTTGCTGTCGTGCCCGCGGGGGGCTGCCTTCGGGCCCGGGGCAGCTGGCAGCGATGCCAGCAGTGGGGAAAAATCGGCAAGCGCGGACAGCCCCCGCTGGCTTGCTGTCGTTGCCCGCGCGGGGGCTGCCTTCGGGCCCGGGGCCCCTGCGCTCTTGCCTGCCCCCCGCGCAGGGAGAGGCTAGGCGCTGCTGGGGCCAGCCCGACGTCGCTGGCCGCGGCATGGCGCGCTGCCGGTTTTCTCGCATCCCGCCAAGAAAACGTCGTGCTTTTCCACATGAAACCAATCCAGTAAAATCAGCCATATTTTTGTGAGGCTGCCAGCCGAATTTGGGGTCATTCCGGGCCGGTTCCTATTTTTGCGTATTTCCTTGATTTTTAATGTAAGGAAAATAAAAAAAAATACTTCCCGACCTCGAAAAAATCTGGGAAAATTTATAAAGTTGGATTGGATTTTTGCCAACATATGTGCAAAATTTCAGCTCAAAATACCAAGAAATGAATTTTTTAGAGGGGGGTGACAGCTGGGACCTAGTAGTGTCTACCCCTGCCAGAGCTGCAATAACACTTATAGCTCTTTAGGGGGGTGCCCCCTGGCTGGCCATGGGCGCGCTGGCTGGCGCCCATAAGGCCTGCCGCGGGGGATTTTGGTGGGCTGCTGCTATGCTCTTCCGGACTAACGTGGGGGCCTCATGGCCCGAAGTAAACGCCGCCATCGATGAACACCGTTTTTCCCCGGCCGTGCGGCACGACCCGATTCCGGGCCACCCGTACCCTTGTGACCCGTCTCCAAGCCGTTTTGGGGCAATGAATGGACGCGCTTGGGCTGCTTATCCGCGGCTGCGGGCGCGCACGCACTTCCTGATTTGCCAGTCGCTCGTGCCAACCAATAGGCAGCCCCAACTCAGCGCCCAACGGCTATTTGCTGCGTCGACGTCACGATTACCGGCGCCACGCGTCCCTGTGACCCGCTCCTAAGCCGTTGGGCGCGTTGGGGCTGCTATATCCGCGGACTGCGGGCGCGCAACGCACTCTTGATTATTGCCAGCCCGCTCGTGCCAACCAATAGGCAGACCCCAACGCGCCCAACGGCTTGGACGCGACGTCACGATTCCGGCCCTACCGTCCCGTGTGAACCCGCTCCAAGCCGTTGGGCGCGTTGGGGCTGCGTTATCCCCGGCGGCTGCGAGGCAGGCAGCAACCGAAATAGAGCACTCGTGATTTTGCGCCAGCGCTCGTTAGCCAACCAAGTAGGCAGACCCCAACGCGCCCAACGGACTTGGGCGCGAACGTCACGATTCATGGCCACCGTCTCCCAGGGACCCGCTCCAAGCCGTTGGGCGCGTTGGGGCCTTGCTTATCCTGCGGCGTGGGCGTGGGGCCTTAAACCAAGCCGCGCTCGTTCCAAGGCTGTGCTGGCAGCTCGAGACGCGGGCGCCTCTCAGGCTGTGCCGCGACGTCCCGGTTGCGGTGGCCGGAATCCCTGCCCGTCACCCCGCTCCAAGCCGTTGGCGCGCGTTGGGCTGCTTAATCCGCGGTCTCGGGCGTGGGGCCTTTAACAGGACATTCCCCTCGTGCCAAGGTGCTGGCAGCCGCCAACGCGCACCAAAAGGTCCGGCGTTTGATAAGCAGGGGGGGGGGGGACAAAGGAAAAACAAAAAAACAAAAAACAAAAACAATAATATTTAAAATATTAATTAGATAACATAAAAACAAAAAAGAACAACAGATATTGAAATTTGACAAATGAAATATTAAAAAAAAATTAAGGAAATTAGAGGGGAGATTAGGTTAGGCACCCGCTTTTTTATACCCAGCTCGTAACTCGACGTCCTGATTCCGGCCACACCCGCTGCCCGTGACCCGCTCCTAGCCGTTGGGCGCGTTGGGGCTGCTGTATTCCGCGTTCTCGGGTTGTGGGGCCTGTTAAGGATTCCCCTCGTAGCCAAGGGTGCTGGCAGCCCCATACGCGCCCAACGCTTGAGGCGCAGACGTCACGGCAGCGGTGGCCTCTGCCTGTGCTCGCAAGTCTGGAGGCCTGGGCCCGACGTGTCTGTAGTGCGGACCGCTTTAGCTTGGGGATTGCGAGGAGACAGCTGTAACCGCCGATGGGCGTGCTGCATTCAGTTTTTTTTTGGCTGCGCTCAGTGCCAAGGTGCTTGGCTCTCTCCTGCGCCATCACCCAAGCATCCCTGGCGCGATTGTGGTCCCCACGCTGCCGAGGCCTGGCCCTCCGTCCTTCCGCATCTGAGGCAGATGGCCCCACCGGAAATGAATTTGTACCCTTGTTGCTCCCCCCGCCCCCTGCGGCCTGTCCCTTCGAGACATCCGCCGCGTCCCCCGCGGCTTGTTGCGTGTCCCCTTCTCGAGATCCCCGCTCGTGCGCGCACGCAGGTCTTGTTGCCTTGTCCCTTCAGAGATCCTTCGCGTCCCCCAGACGGCGTGTTGCTTGTCCCTATCGAGATCCTTTCGCGTACCAGCGGTGCGGGCACGATCGTCTCGTCGGGTGGTTTCCATTTTTTTGCCCTCGTGGCCGTAGGTTCGCACTCGTCGGGATTGTTGTCGCGTGTAACGCATGAGTCGCATGAGCGGTAATTTGGGCTTGTCCGTGTCGTCAGGCTCCGTGCCTTGTGCACCGAACTGTCGGCCTGCTGCCCCCAATTCAACTCTCAGCCCAAGGCCACTGGGTGCCTTGCGGCGAGGGCGGGGATATCCTGTGCTGCGTACTACACACTTCGGTGGAATTTGAATGTGAAGCTGTCCCTCTCCGCACGCGCCGCCTCCCCGGGGGCGCGGGTGCGAACCTATGCAGCGGCGCCCGTGTTTCCAGTCGAGCGTGAATCTCGCCGAACTGGCCGCACGCGCGTCGCTCGTGCTTTCGGATGCGGAACGCGATGCCTCGGGCGCGGGGGACCTCCGCCCCTGCGACCGATCCCTTGTTCGAAAGTCCGCTCGTGCTTCTGATAAGACACGGACTTCCCTCGCCCGTCCTCGGCCCCTCGTCTCATCGGCGTCTGGGATCGTAGCGGGTCGTGGTGTCGCCAAGGAATGCTACTGGTTGAATCCCTGCCAGTAGTCATAATGCTTGTCCTCAAAGATTAAGCCATGCATGTGTAAAGTATGCAACTAATTCAGACTGTGAAACCTGCGAATGGCTCATTAAATCAGTTATATGTTTATGTTTGCGATGGTATTTGCTACTCGGAATAACCGTAGTAATTCTAGAAGCTAATACGTGCAACAAACCCCGACTTCTGGAAAGGGACGCATTTTATTAGATATAAAGGTCGAACGCGGGCTCTGCCCGTTTGCTCTGATGATTCATGATAACTCGACGGAATCCGCACGGCACATCGTGCTGGCGACGCATCATTCAAATTTCTGCCCTAATCAACTTTCGATGGAAGGAATAGAGGCCTACCAAGGTTGTGACGGGTGACGGAGAATTAGGGTTCGATTTCCGAGAGGGAGCCTTGAGAAACGGCTACCACATCAAAAGGAAGGCAGCAGGCGCGCAAATTACCCAATCCTGATCACGGGGAGGTAGTGACCATAAATTAACAATACCGGGCTCTTCGAGTCTGGTAATTGGGAATGAGTACAATCTAAATCCCTTAAATCGAGGAGTCCCAATGGAGGGCAAGTCTGGGTGCCAGCAGCACGCGGTAAAACCAGCTCCAATAGCGTATATTTAAGTTGTTGCAGTTTAAAAAGCACGTAGTTGGACTTTTGGTTGTGTCGGTCCGTCCGACCTCAGGTGTGGCACCCGTTCGCCTCGTCCCTATCTACCCCGGCGATGCGCTCCCTTGCCTTAACTGGCCGGAGTCGTGCCTCCGGTGCTGTTACTTTGAAGAAATTAGAGTGCTCAAAGCAAGCCTACGCTCTGGATACATTAGCATGGGATAACATCATAGGATTTCGATCCTATTGTGTTGGCCTTCGGGATCGGGAGTAATGATTAACAGGAGACAGTCAGGGGCATCAATCCGTGATTTCATAGTCAGAGGTGAAATTCTTGGATTTATGAAAGTACGAACAACGGCGAAAGCATTTGCCAAGGATGTTTTCATTAATCAAGAACGAAAGTTGGGGGCTCGAAGACGATCAGATACCGTCGCTAGTCTCAACCATAAACGACTGCCGACCATGGGATTGGCGGATTTTGCTTCTAGGACTCCGCCAGCACCTTATGATAAAGTCAAAGTTTTTGGGTTCTGGGGGGAGTATTGGTCGCAAGGCTGAAACTTAAAGGAATTGACGGATAGTATCACCACCAGGAGTGGAGCCTGCTGCTTATATTTGACTCAACACGGGGAAACTTACCAGGTCCAATACATAAGTAAAGGATTGAACAGACTGAGAGCTCTTTCTTTTTTTTTTTTATCAAAATGTTAAGTATTGTATAGATCAAAAAGGAGCTGGAGACCAGCAATAAAAAGAAAAGGAGGACAGAGTCCCTTGACTAAAAACAGGACCTTGACCAAAAGCAAAAGGGAAACAGCCTCCCTTGAAACAAACCATAAGCAAGACCCAGCTTGCTTAAAAGCAAAGGGAACATACTCACTCCCTTGGAACCCCCCAAAGGCCATGAAAACCATATGATACAATACATTACATCCAATAAAACGCATTCTCTAGGACCAAACCAATAGAAATACAGCACTACAGGGATCATCATCACGAGAATAAACCCCATACGAAGAAACCAAGCAGGACATGAAGAAGACCAAGCCGATGGCAGCTCCCGCAAAGCCAGCTCCCATCATAGATTGGAATAATGGAAGCCTAACACAGACCAAGACAGCCGCAAAAGAAGCAAACCAACAGATCATGCCAGGCGTGGATGCAACAACAACAAACAGGGGCCGACGACTCACCATAATATGCAGGCCTAACAAATAAATATTTCTAACAACAATGGACATTAGCCAGCAGACCACAATCAGAGAAACGAATAAAAGGAGGAGCCCTTTCATCAGCACTAGCCAAGAAAGCAGAGCCCTTTCATACCATAACAAAGGAAGCCAATCAGAATCTCCCACCCATCCAGATTAAAGGAAGAACCATAAGCGGAGGCTAAAAGGCTAACAGCCAATAACTGGCAGCGTATGTGTAACTCCAGAATGGGGGAAGAAGAAGGGCCCCACCATCAAAAGTTTCACGTTGAGGCCGAAAGCATGAGCCATGCATTCACTGTTGCGAAAACTTCTGAAGGAGAAGGCCATGACTAATTAATTCCAGCACAAAAAAGAGCAGCCACCCGAGGACCCACCCGAGGACAAGAAAAATCCCAATGCATGAACCATGCATTCAGCGTTGCAGACAAACTCAACGCTTGGACAAGAAAAAATCCCAACTTGCTTGAACCAAGCACAACAACAGATGCACCCACTTCATATATCTGCCACAAGAAGAGCTCACTTATAGCTTGGGAGCCCACCGCCCCATGAATTACCCATGCAGCAGCTTAACGTCCAAACCAGCCCACAAGAACGAGGCGGTCAGTCTTGAATCAGTGTTCATCTTCGACATGTATGCGCAGCAGTTCCCAATCAACCGACCAGTAATGAAAGTTTGAACAAAAGCATTTGCCATGAGCATGCTTATCTTCAGAGGACAAGCAACATGCACCTCAACCAACATTGAGAAATGTGGTGGTCTTTCTCGTAGAAGTGAAAAACAGTATAAGAACATAATCTGAAATTTTCTAAAAAGAATTGCCCACCGCAGAACTCCTTTCCTTCAAAAGTCCTCATTGTTTCTTTCTTCCCAGATGAGATAAACCGTGATACTCCAAAGAGACTCTTCTCATTATTCGGGCTTCTAAGTTATTTCCACCAGTGTGAATGCCCCTGATGGCACTGGTTAAGGTCATCATCCTCCTATTGATAGCGCCAGCCACAGCTTGGAATTGTAACCAGAGGGAAGCTGACCAAGAGCAAGTGAAAAAATAAGTGGACTGTGTGATTCTTCTATCTGCCCACAGAAGAACACGAAGTCAACGAGGTATCTAATTGAAGAAACCGCAGAGCCGATCTGTTTGTTCTAAATTTTCCCAACACTGCTAGCCATAAAATGAAGTTGTGTCTTGGCATAGACCCATTCCATTTCCTCCCACACGACACGCCGCCCAGCAACTACTTGAGGACCAGAGAGTCTAAAATAATTATATGCTTGCACCGAGAAGCTGTCCATCACCCCTCTTTTCTCCATTGCCAGGAGGTAATGCTACTTTGCCTCCTCTTGGCACAACCCACAGTCTTCAAGCAACTGATCTTTTTAGCATAATATCATAGATTTCCCAAGAGGGGATGAAGAGTGGGTGCAGTCACAGCCCATATAATATTCTGACCGCAGAGTAAAAGTGATGAACCCATTTGATCCATATGGAGTCAGTTTTGAGGTGGATATTCCAGAGCTGTTTTTGCTAAGCAAAACTCTTGTTTACGAGCTTTTAGATCAAATAGACCCCTAGGCCCTCCTTCCTTTTTGGGGAGACAGAGGCTGCTTCCCAGGCCACCAGAGCAGAAGTTGCCGTTTGTATGGTTGCCTGACCACAATAAGTTATCTGGCAGATGCAAATAAATTGATGAACTACATTGCTTGGCATAAGGAAGATGCTAAGGCCAGAACTGAAACCATTCCATAGAGTACCGTCCGCACAAGCTCCAATCTCCCATCATAAGAGAGATGATGTCACCATCCAAATTTGCACTGCTGTCAATTCCAGTTTCTGCAACAAAGGGAGAGTATTGGCTTGCTAGAAGTCCTTGTGGGACTGAGAGGGACACCAAGATATTTGAAGGGGAACCTTCCTTCTCTAAAGCCAGTGTCATGGAGGATTAACTGACTTCAAACTATCTCTAACTCCCCCAAAATAGATCGAAGATTTCGCTGCATTTATAGTCCAACAAACCCTGAAGGTTTGGCCCGAAGATGATTAGCCTGCTGGAAAATAGTTGAAACCGAGTGTCTATCCCCACGAGACAGCAAAAGCACATCATCAGCAAAGGCAAGGTGGCATAAATCATGGACATTACATTTCGGGTGGAAGCGAAAATCACTATTCCTCGACGCTAAAACTTAAGCATTCTGGAGAAGTATTCCATGCATAAGATGAATAAATATGGTGATAATGGGATCACCTTGTCTAAACTCCACACTTTCCCAGGAAAAGAAACCAATAAAGAGTGCCATTTAACTGCAACAGAGAAGGATGTAAGATTCCACGACATTCCATAATTAAGTGCACAAATCGGTCCTGGGAAGCCAAACACATGCAGCATAAGCTGACTCAGAAAAATTGCAAACTGAACTGAATCAAAAGCTTTCTTGAAATACAACCTTCATGAGACAATCTAGGTAGAAGCTCTTTCCTGCCGTAATGACGAAGGAGCTCCTGGACTAAATTGATGTTTGTCAGACATCATTCTCACCACCTAGAAAGGCATTTTGCAATGGGACTAATAATGACGTTTAGAGCAGAAGCTAATCTCCCCCGAAAGGATTTTAGATATCACTTTATAGATCACGTTGCAACAAGAAATGGGCCGAAAGTCCAGCTGCTGTATTTACATTAGCTGCCTTGGGGATCAGAGCAATAATAGAGTGGTTAACTTGCTTCCAAAAGTTTCCCCCAGAAGTAAAGAAATTCTGAACAATAAAAAGCTGCACAAAAATCCCCTCCAATGATATTCGCCATGATTTTTTGAAGAAGAATGAAGAAAAGACCATACCGGCCGCTGGAGCTTTTATCATTCCCAAATACCAAACCAGAGCATTTTTAATGTCGTCATTGGATACGAGGAGCTAAAAAGAGACTCATGAGATCTTTCATTGAGGCAGGGCCCACTTTGAATAACATCAATATCTAGGGGGAGAGTTTCCTTGCAAGAGCCTAGGAGCTGCTGGTAGAAACCTTACGAAATCTTACGCCCATTTCAGCCGCTGATGTAGTCAGGGTGCCATCACTACAGTGAATAGGCAAGGAATATAATTCCGTCTGTTTTTCTGATTCATTAGTAGCATGAAAAAAGCTTGTGCCTCTGTCACTAGTCTTTGAAAAAGTTGCACTTAAGTTTCTGCGAGAAGAACATTTTACCCAATGATTTAAGATTCATTAGTGTCAACCGTAACTGACTTATCATGCTCCAATAGGTGCAATTGTCCCTAGTCATCATGAAGAGCAATTTGGTGATTCTCTAGTGATGCCTCAGCTCTAGCAACTCTTTCAGATATGTGGCCGGTGATATGTAGTTTATTTAGCTTCTTTCAACACAAAGGTCTCTTTCAGAAACTTGAGCTTCCTTACAAAGAGAGAACATAGGCGAGCCTTGGATGAGGCTGGTCCAGTTATCAGATATAATCTGCAAATAATTGATCGTGAGAAGCCCACAAATTGAAGAATTTAAAATGGCGTACTCTCCGGTCTGTTCTGGTAATCAAACCGAATAATTGCTGGAGAATGATCCAGTTGAAGGCCCCAGGATTGCCGAAGTGGACTGGAGCTGGAGCTTGTAGTGAAGACCAATATTAGTATTTACCAGAACTCTATCAATTTTGCTCCATACTCTTCCATTATTCCAGGTAAAGTGTCAACCCGTGAAATTGAGATCAACCAAGCCCAAGTTCTGTACAAACATTCTCTAAAATCCGATGTTTCATAGGTGGAGACAGGCTCTCCAATTGTGCTTGTCAGTTTGAGACAGGACAGAGTTAAAGTCACCCATAACCAACCATGGGCAGTCTAGGCAGCCATGCTCTTAAGTCTGTCCCCATAGAGATCTTCTTGCAACAATTCAAATTGAATCCATACACAAAAGTGACAGTGAAGCTAAGCTGCGAGGACTAATTGCTGATAATTACATGTAAACCCTTGAGCTGAAACAATCAAGTAATTCATCAACTTATGAG
>JAQIZT010000327.1:5000-7500 GCA_029228515.1 Populus alba x Populus x berolinensis | reverse complement strand
CGCCCATAGGCCTGCCGCGGGGGATTTGCGAGCTGCTGCTACACACGTGGGGGGCCTCACGGCCCGAAGTAACGCCGCCATCGATGACCCGTTTTCCGGCCGGCGACGACCCGATTCCGACCACCGCCCTATAAAAATCACACGCGCGCGCGCGCCCCGCGCCCGCGCCCGCGTCTGCGCTTGGCGCTGGGGCGCTGGGGCCTGAGGGCCTGGGGCCCTTGGGGGCCCTTGGGCTCTTGGGCGATTGGGCGCGCGCGCGCGCGGCAATGATTTCCATGCCGCGCTGCGCAACGGGGGCTGACGCGGGGACAGCCCCTGCTGGCTGGCTATCTTACCCGCGGGGGGGCTGCCTTCGGGCCTTGCCCCCCTGCGCTCTTGCCTGCCCCCCGCGCGGGAGAGGCTACGCACACTCTGCGGCAGCGATGCCAGCAGTGGGAAAAATCGGCAGCGCGGACAGCCCCCGCTGGCTTGCTGTCGTGCCCGCGGGGGGGCTGCCTTCGGGCCCGGGGCAGCGGCAGCGATGCCAGCAGTGGGAAAAATCGGCAGCGCGGACAGCCCCCGCTGGCTTGCTGTCGTGCCCGCGGGGGGGCTGCCTTCGGGCCCGGGGCAGCGGCAGCGATGCCAGCAGTGGGAAAAATCGGCAGCGCGGACAGCCCCCGCTGGCTTGCTGTCGTGCCCGCGGGGGGGCTGCCTTCGGGCCCGGGGCAGCGGCAGCGATGCCAGCAGTGGGAAAAATCGGCAGCGCGGACAGCCCCCGCTGGCTTGCTGTCGTGCCCGCGGGGGGCTGCCTTCGGGCCCGGGGCAGCGGCAGCGATGCCAGCAGTGGGAAAAATCGGCAGCGCGGACAGCCCCCGCTGGCTTGCTGTCGTGCCCGCGGGGGGGCTGCCTTCGGGCCCGGGGCAGCGGCAGCGATGCCAGCAGTGGGAAAAATCGGCAGCGCGGACAGCCCCCGCTGGCTTGCTGTCGTGCCCGCGGGGGGGCTGCCTTCGGGCCCGGGGCAGCGGCAGCGATGCCAGCAGTGGGAAAAATCGGCAGCGCGGACAGCCCCCGCTGGCTTGCTGTCGTGCCCGCGGGGGGGCTGCCTTCGGGCCCGGGGCAGCGGCAGCGATGCCAGCAGTGGGAAAAATCGGCAGCGCGGACAGCCCCCGCTGGCTTGCTGTCTTGCCCGCGGGGGGGCTGCCTTCGGGCCCGGGGCCCCTGCGCTCTTGCCTGCCCCCCGCGCGGGAGAGGCTAGGCGCTGCTGGGGCCAGCCCGACGTCGCTGGCCGCGCATGCGCGCTGCCGGTTTTCTCGCATCCCGCCAAGAAAACGTCGTGCTTTCCACATGAAACCAATCCAGTAAAATCAGCCATATTTTTGTGAGGCTGCCAGCCGAATTTGGGGTCATTCCGGGCCGGTTCCTATTTTTGCGTATTTCCTTGATTTTTAATGGTAGGAAAATAAAAAAAAATACTTCCCGACCTCGAAAAAATCTGGGAAAATTTATAAAGTTGGATTGGATTTTTGCCAACATATGTGCAAAATTTCAGCTCAAAATACCAAGAAATGAATTTTTTAGAGGGGGGGTGACAGCTGGGACCTAGTAGTGTCTACCCCTGCCAGAGCTGCAATAACACTTATAGCTCTTTAGGGGGGTGCCCCCTGGCTGGCCATGGGGCGCGCTGGCTGGCGCCCATAGGCCTGCCGCGGGGGATTTGTGGGCTGCTGCTATGCTCGGACTAACGTGGGGGGCCTCATGGCCCGAAGTAACGCCGCCATCGATGACCCGTTTTCCGGCCGGCGACGACCCGATTCCGGCCACCGTCCCTGTGACCCGCTCCAAGCCGTTGGGCGCGTTGGGGCTGCTTATCCGCGGCTGCGGGCGCGCACGCACTCTGATTTGCCAGCGCTCGTGCCAACCAATAGGCAGCCCCAACGCGCCCAACGGCTTGGCGCGACGTCACGATTCCGGCCACCGTCCCTGTGACCCGCTCCAAGCCGTTGGGCGCGTTGGGGCTGCTTATCCGCGGCTGCGGGCGCGCACGCACTCTGATTTGCCAGCGCTCGTGCCAACCAATAGGCAGCCCCAACGCGCCCAACGGCTTGGCGCGACGTCACGATTCCGGCCACCGTCCCTGTGACCCGCTCCAAGCCGTTGGGCGCGTTGGGGCTGCTTATCCGCGGCTGCGGGCGCGCACGCACTCTGATTTGCCAGCGCTCGTGCCAACCAATAGGCAGCCCCAACGCGCCCAACGGCTTGGCGCGACGTCACGATTCCGGCCACCGTCCCGGGACCCGCTCCAAGCCGTTGGGCGCGTTGGGGCTGCTTATCCGCGGCGTGGGCGTGGGGCCTTAACAAGCCGCGCTCGTTCCAAGGTGCTGGCAGCTGACGCGCGCCTCTCAGCTTGCCGCGACGTCCCGGTGGCGGTGGCCGGAATCCCTGCCCGTCACCCGCTCCAAGCCGTTGGGCGCGTTGGGGCTGCTTATCCGCGGTCTCGGGCGTGGGGCCTTAACAGGATTCC
>JAQIZT010000326.1:0-29766 GCA_029228515.1 Populus alba x Populus x berolinensis | reverse complement strand
TAAAAAGGTCCATAACAATAGATCAGGTCCATTGGATCGCTTTACACATTTTTTTTCACGACATCCGGAGGCTGTTTTACTTGGAGTGGCTTGGAATCCGTTACCCCACTCCAACGATGCCAGTCGGAACCCCTTAACTCGGACACGACTAGAGGGCTGGGTCAAAAGTGTCCATAAACATTAGATCCGAATGTTGGATCGCTACAAAGTTTTTTCACGAGTGTCCGGATGCTGTTATTACTTGGAGTAGCTTGGAATCAGTACACCCACTCCATCGGATGCCCAGTCGGACCTTACCACGGAAACGGGACTAGAGGGCAGGGTATGTAAAAGGTCCATAACAATAGATCCGTAAACGTTGGATCGCTCTAAAATTTTTTTTCATGAGTTTTCGGAAGTTGTTTTACGGGGAAGTAGCTTGGAATCAGTACAGCACTCCGGACGATGTTGCCGGTCGGGCCTTAACAGCGACATTGACGTAGAGTACCGGCTCTAAAGGTCCATTAACTATTGATCCGACAGTTGGAATCCGGTCTCAAATTTTTTTCACGACTTTCCGGAGGCTGTTTTCACTTCGAGTAGAGTGTAATCTGAACCGCAATCCGTCGCTGTACGGTAGCCCTTTCCTACGCCATGACTAGAGTACCACCTCAAAAAGTCCATAACAATAGATCCGACCGTTGGATCGCTATAAAAGTTTTTTCACGAGTTTTCGGAGGCTGTTTTACTTCGTGTAGCGTGGAATCAGTACCGTACTCCGACGAAGGCCCAGTCGGACCTTACACCGACCATGACTAGAGTACCGGGTAAAATGGTCCATAACAGTAGATCCAAACGTTGCTTCGCTCTAAAATTTTTTTCACGATTTTCCGGAAGATGTTTTACTTGGAGTAGCGTGGAATCAGTTACCGCATTCAGTCGATGTCGGGTCAGGCCTTAACACCGATAGGAGTAGAGTACCGGTCTCAAAAGGTCAATAACTGAAGATCCGACCGTTGGATCGATCTCAATTTTTTTTCACGACTATTCCGGAGGCTGTTTTACTTCGAGTAGCAGTTTGTAATTCTGAACCGCTCTCCGACGCGGTCCGGTCGGGCCTTACCACCGCCATGACTTAGAGTACCGGCTCAAAAGGTCCATAAAACAATAGATCCGACCGTTGGATCGCTATAAAAGGTTTTTTCACGTGTTCTGGAGGCTGTTTTACATTGGTGGTTTAGCGTTGAATCAGCACCACCCCACTCCAACGATGCCAGTAGGACCTTACCACGGACACGACTAGTGTACCGGCACAAAAGGTCCATAACAATACAGCTGTCAGTTCGGATCGCTTTTAAAGTTTTTTCACGAGTGTCCGGAGGCTGTTTTACTTGGAGTAGTTTGGAATCAGTACCCACTCTAACGATGCTCAGTCGGACCTTACCACCGACATGACTAGTTACCGTGTAAAAAAGGTCCTTAAAATTGATCCGACCGTTGGATTGGGTTCTAAAATTTTTTTCACGACTTCCCGGAGGCTGTTTTAACTTGGAGTAGCGGGGAATCAGTACCGCATTCCGACGCTGTCCGGTCGGCCCATTAAAACGACGTACAGGAGTAGAGTACCGGCTCAATACGGTCCAAAACTGAAGATCCGACCGTTGGATTGATCTCAATTTATTCTCACGACTTTCCGGAGGCTGTTTTACTTCGAGTTGCGTGTAATCAGAACCGAACTCCGACGCTGTCCGGTGGCGGACTTACCAGCGGACATGACTAGAGTACCGGCTCAAAAGGTCCATAACATTAGGTAAGACTGTTGGATCGCTATAAAAGTTTTTTCACGTGTTTCTGGAGGCTGTTTTACTTGGAGTAGCTTGGATTCAGCCACCCCACTCCGACGATGCCAGTCGGACCTTACCACGGACACGAATAGAGGGCCGGGTTTAAAAGGTCCCTATAACTATTGATCTGACAGTTGGATCGCTCTAAATTTTTTTTTCTCGCAGTTTCCGGAAGCTGTTTTACTTGGAGTAGCGTGGTTTAGTACCGCACTCCAGACGCTGTTCGGTCGAGCCTTAAACACCGACAGGAGTAGAGTACCGGCTCAAAAGGTCCATAAATATAGATAGACCATGGGATCGGTCTAAAAATTTTTTCACGACTTTCCGGGAGTGCTGTTTTACTTTCGAGTAGCGTGTAATCTGAACCGCACTCCGACGCTGTCCGGTCGGGCCATTACCACCGCCATGGAACTAGAGTATCGGCTCAAAAGGTCCAGAACAATAGTTCCGGGGGACCGTTGGATCGCTATAAAAGTTTTTTCACGAGTTTCCGGAGGCTGTTTTTACTTGGAGTAGATTGGAATCAGTACCCCACTCCAACGATGCCAGTCGGACCTTACCACGGACACGACTAGAGGGCGGGTAAAATGGTCAATAACAATAGATCCGACCATTGGATCGCTTAAAATTTTTTTTCACGGACATTTTCCGGAGGATGTTTTACTTGGAGTAGGTTGGAATACGTAACCCACTCCAACGATGCCAGTCGGACCTTACCACGGACACGACTAGAGGAATAGGGGTGGGGAGGTGGGCCGGGTCAAAAGGTCCAATACAAATAGATCCGACTGTTGGATCGCTACAAAAGTTTTTTCACGAGTTTCAGGATGATGTTCTTTACTTGGAGTAGCTTTGGAATCAGTACCCCACTAAAAACGATCCCAGTCGGACCTTTTATCGGGGAACACGAACTAGAGGGCCGGGTAAAAAGGTCCATAACAATAGAAATCCGACCGTTGGATCGCTGTAAAATGTTTTTCATGAGTTTCCGGAAGTTGTTTTACTGGGAGTAGCTTGGAATAAGTACCGCACTCCGACGATGTCCCGTAGGGCCTTAACACCGACATGAGTAGAGTACCGGCTCAAAGCGTCAATAACTATTGATCCGAACGTTGGATCGGTCCTAAAATTTTTTTCACGTCTTTCCGGAGAGGTTTACTTCGAGTAGCGTGTAATCAGAACCGGCACTCCGACGCTGTCCGGTAGGACCTTACCACCGCCATGACTAGAGTACCGCCTCAGAAGGTCCATAACAACAGATCCGACCGTTGGATAGCTATAAAAGTTTTTTCACGAGTTTTTTGAGAGGCTGTTGTACTTGGAGTAGCGAGGAATCTGTTACCGGACTCCGGCGATGCCCAGTCGGACCTAACCGACGACATGACTAGTGTACGGGTTAAAATAGGTCCATAACAGTAGAAAATTTATTTCGGTCCGTTGGATCGACTCTAAAATTTTTTTCACGAGTTTCCAGAAGCTGTTTTAATTTGGGAGTAGCGTGGAATCAGTACCGCACTCCGACGGTGTCTCGGTCGGGCCTTAACTTGACAGGAGTAGAGTACCGGCTTAAAGGTCCAATAACTATAGATCCGACCATTGGGTTCGGTCTAAAATTTTTTTCACGACTTTCCGGAGGCTGTTTTACTTCGAGTAGCGTGTAATCAGAACAGCACTCCGACGCTGTAGGTCGGGCCTTACCACCGACATGGACTAGAGTACCAGGCTCAAAAGGTCCATAACAATAGACACGGCCGTTGGATCGCTATAAAAGTTTTTTCACGAGTTTCCAGGTGGCTGTTTTACTTGGAGTTGCTTGGAAATCAGTACCACACTCCAACGATGCTAGTCGGACCTTACCTCGGACACGAACTAGAGGGACGGGTAAAAAGGTCTATAACAATAGATCCGACCATTGGATTGCTTTAAAATTTTTTTCACGAATTCCGGAGGGTGTTTTACTTGGAGTAGATTAGGAATCCGTACCCCACTCCAACGATGCCAGTCGGACCTTACCACGGACAAGACTAGAGGGTCGGGTCAAAAGGTCCTTAACTATAGATCCGACTGTTGGTATCGCTCTAAAGGTTTTTTCCACGTGTTTACGGATGCTGTTTTACTTGTTATGCGTGGAATCAGTACACCACTCCAACGATCCCAGTCGGACATTACCACGGACACGACTAGAGGGGCCGGGTAAAAAGAGTCCATAACAATAGATCCGAAGTTGGATCGCTGTAAATTTTTTTTCATGAGTTTTGGAAGTTGTTTTACTTGGAGTAGCTTGGAATCAGTACCCGCACTCCGACGATGTCCGGTCGGGCCTTAACACCGACATGAGTAGAGTACCGGCTCAAAAGGTCCATAAACTATTGATCCGGTCCGTTGGATCGGTTCTAAAATTTTTTTTAACGATCTTTTACGGAGGCTGTGTTACTTCGAGTAGAGTGTAATCAGAAACCGCACTCCGTCGCTGTCCGATAGGCCCTTACCTCCGACATGACTAGCAGTACCGGCTCAAAAGGTCCCTAACATTAGATCCGACCGTGGGATCGCGATAAAAGTTTTTTCACGAGTTTTGAGGAGGCAGCTTTTACTTGGAGTAGCGAGGAATCAGTTACCGGACTCCGGCGTATGCCCTGTAGGACCTTACCGCCGACATGACTAGAGTACCGGGTAAAAAGGTCCAAAACAGTAGATCCGAGGTTGGATCGCTCTAAAATTTTTTTGCACGAGTTTCCAGAAGCTGTTATTAATTTGGTGTAGCGTGGAATCAGTATTGCACTCCAACGATGTGCTCGGTCGGGCCTTAACTGGACATGAGTAGAGTACGGACTCAAAAGGTCCATAAACTATAGATCGCGACCGTTGGATCGGTCTAAAATTTTTTTCACGGACTTTCCGGAGGGAATGTTTTACTTCGAGTAGCGTGTATTTCAGAAACCGCACTCCGACGCTGTAACTGGTCGGGCCTTACCAGCGACATGACTAGAGTACCGGCTCAAAAGGTCCATAACAATAGATCCGACCGTTGGATCGCTATAAAAGTTTTTTCACGTGTTTCTGAGGCTGTCTTTTACTTGGAGTAGCTTTGGAATATCAGCACCACACTCCAAACGATGCCAGTTCGGACCTAACAAGGGACACGTCTAGAGGGCCGGGTAAAAAGGTCAATAACAATAGATCTGGACCGTTGGATCGCTCTATAATTTTATTTCACGAGTTTCCGGAAGCTGTTTTACTTGGAGTTGCGTGGAATCAGTACCGCACTACGACGTTGTACGTCGGGGCCTTAACATCGACAGGAGTAGAGTTACCGGCTCAAAAGGTCCATAAACTATAGATCCGACCATGGAACGGTCTAAAATATTTTTCACGACTTTCCGGAGGCTGTTTTACTTCGAGTAGCGTGTATTCAGAACCGCACTCCGACGCTGTCCGGTAGGGCCTTACCAGCGACATGAATAGAGTACCGGCTCAAAAGGTCCATAACAATAGTATCCGACCGTTGGATCGCATATAAAAGTTTTTTCACGTGTTTCTGGAGGCTGTTTTACTTGGAGTAGCTTGGAATCAGCACCCCAACTAAACGTTGCCAGTCGGTCCTTACCACGGACACGACTAGAGGCGCCGGGTAAAAAAGGTCCATTACAATAGATATGACCGTGGGATCGCTATAAAATTTTTTTCACGAGTTTCCGGAAGCTGTTTTTACATTGGAGTAGCGTGGATTCAGTACAGAATCTTCCGCCGATGTTTTCGGTGTCGGGCATTAACATCGACAGGTGTAGAGTACCGGCTCAATAGGTCCATAAATATAGATCAGGTCCATGGGATCGGTCTAAAATTTTTTTCACGACTTTCCGGAGGCTGTTTTACTTCGAAAGTAGAGTGTAATCAGAACCGCACTCCGACGCTGTCCGGTCGGGCCTTACCACCGCCCTGACTAGAGTACCGGCTCAAAAGGTCCATAACAATAGGATCCGACCGTTGGATCGCAATAAAAGTTTTTTCGACGAAGTTTCGGAGGCTGTTTTACTTGGAGTAGCTTGGAATCAGTACCCCACTCCAACGATGCCAGTACGGACCTTACCACGGACATCGACTTGTCAGGGCCGGGTAAAAAGGTCCTATAACAATAGATCCGAACATGGATCGCTGTAAAAATTTTTTCACAGACATTCCGGAGGCTGTTTTACTTGGAGTGGATTGTAATCCGTACACCCACTCCAACGATGCCAGTCGGACCTTAACCACGGACAAGACCTGAGAGGGCCGTGGCCTCATAAAGGTCATAACCAATGGCTATATCCGACTGATTTGGATCGCTACAAAAGTTTTTTTACGAGTTTCCGGATGCTGTTTTACTTGGAGTAGCTTGTTTTGAATCAGTACCCCACTTCACCAACGATCCCAGTCGGACCTTACCACGGACAACGACAAGAAGGGCCCGGTAAAAAGGTCCATAACAATAGGATCCGACCAGTTGGAATCGCTCAATAAAATTTTGATTTCATGAGTTTCTCGGAAGTTGTTTTACTGGAGAGTAGCTTGGAATCAGTACCGCACTCGCGACGATGTCCGGATCGGAAGCCTTAACAGCGGACATGAGTATAGTACCGGCTCAAAAGGTCAATAACTATTGATCCGAACCGATGGATCGGTCTCAAATTTTTTTCACGACTTTCCGGAGGCTGTTTTACCTTCCGAGTAGCTTGTAATCAGAACCGCACTCCGACGCTGTCCGGTTGCCCTTACCACCAGCCATGACTAGAGTACCACCACAAAAGGTCCATAACAATAGATCCGACCCGTTGGATCGCTATAAAAGTTTTTTCTCGAGTTTTCGGAGGCTGTTTTACTTCGAGTAGCGTGGAAATCAAGTACCGTACTCCGACGCAAGCCCAGTCGGACCTTAACCACCCGACATGACTAAGAGTACCGGGTAAAAAGGTCCATAACAGTAGATCCAACCGTTGCCATCGCTCTAAAATTTTTTTCACGATTTTCCGGAAGCTGTTTTACTTGGAGTAGCGTGGAATCAGTACCGCATTTCCGACAGTTGTTCGGAAATCCAGCCTTAACACCGATAGGAGTAGAGTACACGGCTCAAAAGGTCAAATAACCTGAAGGATCCGACCGTTGGATCGATCTCATTTTTTTTCACGACATTCCGGAGGCTGTTTTACTTCGAGTAGGCGTGTAATGCTGAACCGCTCGTCACCGACGCTGTCCGGTCGGAGCCTTACCACCGCCATGACTAATACACCCCAGTACCGGCTCAAAAGGTTCCATAACAAATTACATCCGACCGTTGGATCGCTATAAAAGTTTTTTCACGGTTTTCTGGAGGCTGTTTTACTTGGAGTAGCTTGGAACTCAGCAACCCCACTCCACACGATGCCAGGGTCGACGACCCTTTACCACGGACACGACTAGAGTACCGGCTTCAAATAGGTCCATACACAATACATCCGACCGTTGGGATCGTCTATAAAAGTTTTTTCCAACAGAGTTTCCGGAGGCTGTTTTAACTTGGAGTAAGTTTGGAATCAGTAACCCACCTCAAACGATGCCAGTCTCGGTCCTTACCACCGACATGACTAGAGTACCGTGGTAAAAAGGTCCATAACTATTTGATCCGACCGTTGGATCGGGTCTAAAAATTTTTTTCACGACTTTCCGGAGGCTGTTTTACTTGGAGTAGCGTGGGATTAGTACCGCATTCCGAACGATGTCCGGTTTTTTTCGGAGCCTTAACGCCGACAGCGGAGTAGGAGTACCGGCTCAAAAAAAAATGGTCAATAACTATGAAGATCCGAACCGTTGGGAGATTGATCTCAAATTTTTCTACACGACTTTCCGGAGGCTGTTTTACCTTCGAGTAGCGTGGTAATCAGAAACCCTTCCGCTCTTCCGACGCTGTCCGGTCGGGCCTTACCACCGCCATGACTATGAGTAACCCGGCTCAAAAGGTCCATAACAATTAGATCCATCCGTTGGATCTGCTATAAAAAAGATTTTTATCAACGAGTTTTGAGAAGCTGTTTTACTTGGAGTTAGCAGGAATCAGTACCGGACTAACCGGCGATGCCCAGTCGGTCCTTAACCACGGACACGAACTAGAGGTCGGGTAAAAAATGTGTCCATAACAAATAGATCCGACCGTTGGATCGCTCTAACAAATTTTTTTCCACGAGTTTCCGGAACGCTGTTTTACTTGGGAGTAGCGTGGAAATCAGTACACCACTCCGACGATGTCCGGTAGCGCCTTAACACCGACAGGAAGTTGAGTACCCGCTCAAAAGGTCTCACTAACTTATAGATCCGACCGTTGGATCGGTCTAAAATTTTTTTCAACGACTTTCCCGGAGGCTGTTTTAACTTCGAGTAGAGTGTAATCAGTACTGCACTCCGACGATGTCCCGGTCGGGTGCTTAACACCGACAGGAGTAAGAAGTTGCCCGATCAAAAGGTCCATAACTATAGATCCGAATACCGTTGCATCGGTCTAAAAATTTTTTTCACGAGAAGTGCTATGTTTCCCAGAGGCTAAGAAGAGGAGTTTTACTTCTAGTAGCGTGTAATCAGAACTTCACTCCCGACGGTGTCCGGTCGGGAGCGCCTTCTACAACCAGAACATGACTAGAGTACCGGCTCAACAAGGTCGATATAACAGTTGATCTGACCGTTGGAATCGCTATAAAAGTTTTTTCACGGAGTTTCCGGAGGCTGTTTTACTTGGAGTAGCCTTGGGACTCAGTACCCCACTATAGCCAACTATGCCCAGTCGGACCTTACCACGGACTCGACTAGAGTACTAAGGTAATAAGGTCCATAACAGTAGCTCACGAAAAAAACCGTTTTTGGAATCGCTCTATAAATTTTTTTCACGAGTTTTTCCGGAAGCTGTTTTACTTGGAGTAGCGTGAATCATGTACCTCTGCACTCCGACGATGTCCGGATCGGGCCTTAACACCGACAGGAGTAGAGTACCCGCTACAAAAGGTCACATAACTATAAGATCCGACCGTTGAGGATCTGGTCTCGAAATTTTTTTCACAGACTTTCCGGAGGGCTGTTTTACTTCTATGTAGCTGGGGAATCCGTACCCCACTCCAACGATAGCCGGTTGGCCTTACCACGGACACTTATTCGACTTGAGGGCCGGGTCAAAGGTCCATAACAAATAGATCCGACTGTTGGATCGCTACAAAAGTTTTTTCAACGAGTTTCCGGGAGGCTGTTTTACTTGGAGTAGTTGGAAAATCAGTACCGCACTCCAACTATACGAGTCGAACCTTACCACGGACACGACTAAAGACGGGCCGTGTAAAAAAAGTCCATAACAATAGATCCGACCGTTGGACATCGCTCTAAAAATTTTTTTACACGGAGTTTACGGAAGCTGTTTTACTTGGAGTAGCGTGGAATCTAGTACACCACTCCGACGATGTCCGGGTCCGGGCCTTAACAACCGACAGGAGTAGAGTCACCCGCTCAAAAGGTTCCATAACTATAGATCCGACCGTTGGATCGGTCTAAAATTTTTTTCACGACTTTTCGGAGGCTGGTTTTTACTTCGAGTAGCGTGTAATCTGAGAACCAGCACTCCGAACGATGTCCGGTCGGGTCTTAACACCGACAGGCAGTAGAGTACCGCTCAAAAGGTCATAAACTATAGATCCGACCGTTGGATCGGTTTTTAAATTTTTTTCAACGACTTTCCAGAGGCCTGTTTTACTTCTAAGTAGCGTGTAATAAGAACTGCACTCCGATCGGTGTCCGGTCGGGGCCTATACCACAGACATGACTATAGTACCCGCTCAAAAAGGTCCATAACAGTAAGATCTGGACCGTTGGATCGCTATTAAAAGTTTTCTTTCACGAGTTTCCGGAGGAGTGCTGTTTTACTTGGAGTAGCTTGGAATCCGTTACCCCACTACCAACTAGGCCAAGTCGGACCTGTACCCACTGGATCGCGACTAGAGTACCAGGTAAATAAGGTCCATTAACAGTAGATCCGACCATTGGATCGACTCTAAAATTTTTTTCAACGAGGTTCCGGAAGCTGTTTTACTTGGAGTAGCGTGGAATCAGTACCGCACTTCCGGACGATGTCCCGGTCGAACCTTAACACCGACAGGAGTAGAGTACCACGGCTCAAAATGTCCATCAACTACAGATCAGACCGTTGGATCGTTCTAAAGTTTTTTTACACGACTTTTCCGGAGGCTGTTTTACTTGGGTAGTAGCTTGGAATCAGTTACCACTCCAACGATGCCAGTCGGACCTTACCCACGGACACGTCTTGTGGGAAGGGTCAAAAGGTCCATAACAATAGGCCGACTGGTGGATCGCTACAAAATGTTTTTCACGAGTTTCCAGAGGTTGTTTTACTTGGAGTAGCTTGGAATCAATACCGCACTAACAACTATACCTGTTGGGACCTTACCACGGACTCCGACTAGAGTACCAGGTAAACAAAAGGTCCCATAAACAGTAGATCCGACCAGTTGATCCGCTCTAAAAATGTTTTTTCAACGAGTTCCTCCGGAAGCTGTTTTACTTGATGTAGCGTGGAATCAGTTACCGCACTCCGACGTTGTCCTGGTCGGGTTTAACACCGACAAAGATTTGAGTACCCGATCAAAAGGTCCCATAACTATAGATCCGACCGTTGGATACGGTCCAAAATTTTTTTCACGACTTTCCGGAGGCTGTTTTACTATCTAGTAGCGTGATAATCAGAACTAAAACTCCGACGCTGTCCGGTCGGGCCTTACCACAGACATGACTAGAAACCAGGCTCAAAAGGTCCATAACAATAGATCCGACCGTTGGATTTGCTCTAAAAGTATTTTCACTGAGTTTTCGGAAGGCTGTTTTACTTTCGAGTAGCGTGGAATCAGTAACGTACACTCCGACGATGCCCCAAGTCGGGACCTTACCACCCTGACATGACTAGAGTACCGTTGGTAAAAAGGTCCATAAACAGTAGATCCGACCGTTGGATCTCTCTAAAAATTTTTTTCACAGATTTTCCGGAAGCTGTTTTACTTGGAGTAAGCGGAGGAATCAGTACCGCACTTCCGACCGATGTGCCGGTATCGGGCCTTAACAACCGACAGGAGTACGAGTACCCGCTCAAAAGGTCCATAACTATAGGATCCGACCGTTGGATCGGTCTAAAAATTTTTTTCACGACTTTCTGGAGGCTGTTTTACACTTTTCGTAGTAGCAAGTAATCAGAACCGCACTCCGACGCTGACTCGTTTCGGAGCCTTACCCACGACATGACTAGAGTATCCGGCTCAAAAGGTCCATAACAATAGATCCGACCGTTTGGATCACTATAAAAGTTTTTTTCAACGTGTTTCCGGTGGCTTTTTTACTTGGAGTAGCTTGAAATCAGCAACCCCAGTCGAACGATGCCATTCGGAACCTTACACCACGGACACGAACTAGAGGGCCGGGTAAAAAGGTCCATAACAGTAAGTATCTGACCGTTGGATCGCTTCTAAAATTTTTTTCAACGAGTTTCCTGAAGCTGTTTTACTTGGAGTAGCGTGGAATCAGTACCGCACATACGACGATGTTCGGTCGGGCCTTTAACACCGACAGGAGTAGATGTACCCGCTCAAAAGGTCCATAACTATAGATCTAGACCGTTGGATCCATCTAAATAATTTTTTTCACGACATTTCCGAAGGCTGTGTTTACTTGGAGTTGCTTGGAATCCGTACCCCACTCCTAACGATGCCATCGGTACGACCTTACCACGGACAACCGGACTAGAGGGCCGGGTCAAAAGGTCCATAACAATAGATACGACTGTTGGATCGCTACAAAAGTTTTTTCACAAAGAGTTTTCCGGAGGCTGTTTTTCTTGGGAGTAGATTAGGAATCAGTACCCCAATACTCCAACGATTACCAGTCGGACCTTACCACGGACACGACTAGATGGAGGGTAAAAAGGTACATTAACAATTAGATCCGACCGTTGGATCGCTGTTAAAATAATTTTTCACGAGTTTCCTGGAAGTTGTTTTTTAACTGGGTGTAGCTTGGAATCAGTACCGACATCTCCGGACGATGTCCGGGGGGAGTTTGTTTTTTTTCGGGGGGGGCCTTAAACACCCGACATGAGTAGTAGTACCAGCTCAAAAGGTCCCATAAACTACTATATCCGACCGTTGGTATACGGTCTAAAAATTTTTTTCACGACTTTCCGGAGGCTGGTTTGACTTCGAGTACGCGTGTACTCAAAACCGCACTCCGAACGGCTGTTCAGTCGGGGCCTTACCACCGACATGACTAGATGTACCGGCTCAAAACGTCCCATAACAATAGATCACCGACCGTTGGGATCGCCATAAAAGATTTTTACACGAGATTTCGGAGGATGTTTTTACTTGGAGTAGCGTGGAATCAGTACCGTACTCCGAACGCAGCCAGTCGGTAACTTACCCGCCGGACATGACTAGAGGACCGGGTAAAAAGGTCCATAACAGTAGATCCGATACCGTTGGATCGCTCTAAATTTTTTTTGTCGAGTTTCAGGAAGCTGTTATACTTGGAGTAGCGTGGAATCAGTACCGCACTCCGAAGATGTCCGGATCGGTGTCATAACACCGACAGGAGTAGAGTACCCGCATCAATAAGGTCCATAACTTATAAGATCCGACCGTTTGGATCGGTCTAAAATTTTTTTTCATGACTTGTTCCAGAGGCTGTTTTACTTGTAGTAGCGTGTAATCAGAACTGCACTCCGACGGTGTCCGGTCGGGCCTTAACCACAGACATTCAACGTCTTAAGCAAAAATATAGTGACTAGGGAGTACCGGCTCAAAAAGGTCGATAACAGTAGATCTAACCGTTGGAATCGCTATAAAACTTTTTTCAAAACGGAGTTTCCGGAGGCTGTTTTACTTGGGAGTAGCTTGGACTCAGTACCCCACTCCAACTATACGCCAGTCGGACCTTAACACACGGACTCGACTAGAGTACCAGTAAAAAGGTCCATAAAAAAACAGTAGATCCTGATCCGACCTTGGATCGCTCTGAGAAAATTTTTTTCACGAGTTTCGGAAGCTGTTTTACTTGGAGTAGCGTGGAAATCAAGTTATCCAATCTGCACATACGACGATGTCCGGGTCGGGCTCTTAACACCGACAGTATTAGAGTACCCGCTCAAAAAGGTCCATAACTATAGATCCGACCGTATGGATCGGTCTAAAATTTTTTTTCACCGACTTATCTCGGAGGACTGTTTTACTTGGAGTAGCTTGGAATCCGTACCCCACTCCAACGATGCACAGTATGGACCTTACCACGGACACGACTTGAGGGCCGGGCAAAAGGTCCATAACAATAGATCCGAACTGTTGGATCGCTACAAAAGTTTTTTCACGAGTTTCCGGAGGCTGTTTTACTTGGAGTAGTTGGAATTCTGTACCGCACTCCAACTATACGAGTCGGACCTTACCACGGGACACGACTAGAGGGCCGGGTAAAAAAGTCCCATAACAATGAGATACGACCGTTTGGATCGCTCTTAAAATGTTTTTCACGAGATTTCCGGAAAAGCTGTTTTACTTGGAGTAGCGTGGATATCAGTACACCACTCCGACGATGTCCGGTCGGGCCTTAACAAACACCGACAGGAGTAGAGTATTTATTTTTATTCACATTTCCCGCTCAAAAAGGTCCATAAAGCTATAGATTCCGACCGTAGTGGAATCGGTCCTAAAATTTTTTTTTCACGACTTTCCGGAGGCTGTTTTACTTCGAGTAGCATGTCATACAGAACCGCACTCCGACGTTTTCCGGTCGGGGCTTAACAAACCCGACAGTAGTAGAGTACCGCCACAAAAGGTCCATAACTATAGGATCAGATACCCCGTACCGTTTTGGATTCGGTCTAGAAATTTTTTTCACAAGACTTTCCCCAGAGCGGCTGTTTATACTTCTAGTAAAGGCGTGTAATCAGTTCTGCACTTCGACGGTGTTCCGGTCGGGCCTTACCACATACATGACTATCAGTACCAGGCTCAAAAGGTCGATAACAATAGATCAGACCGTTGGATTCGCTATAAAAGTTTTTTCACGAGTGTTCCGGAGGCTGTTTTAACTTTTTGGGAGTAGCTTGGAATCCTACCCCACTCCAACTATGCCAGTCGGACCTTACACACGGACTCGACTAGAGTTACCAGGTAAAAAGGTCCATAACAGTAGATCCGACCATTTGGATCGCTCTAAAAATTTTTTTCAAACGAGTTTCCCGGAAGCTTGTTATTACTTGGTAGTAGGGTGGAATCAGTACCGCCAACTCCAGACGATGTCACAGGTCGGACCTTAACAACCGACAGGAGTTGAGTAAGAGTACCGGCTCAAAATGTCCATAAACTATAGATCCGAAACCGTTGGATCGCGTCTATTAAATTTTTTTCAAACGACTTTCCGGATGGCTGTTTTACATGGAGTAGCTTGGAATCCGTACCCCATCCAACGATTGCCAGTCCGGACCTTACCACGGGGACATCGACTGAGAGGGGCGGGTCAAAAGGTCCATAAACAATAGGTCCGACTGTTGGATCGCTACAAAAGGTTTTTCACGAGTTTTCCGGAGGTTTTTTTACTTGGAGTAGCTTGGAATCAGTACCGCACTACAACTAATACTAGTGTGGACCTTACCACGGACTCTCGACTAGAGTAACCAGGTAATAAAGGTCCATAACAGTAGATCCGACCGTTGGATCGCTCTATATATGTTTTTCACCCAGTTTCCGGAAGCTGTTTTACTTGTAATAGCGTGGAATCAGTAATCCGCACTCCGACGATGTCCGGTCGGGTCTTAACACCGACAAGATTAGAGTACCCGCTCAAAAAGGTACCATAACTATAGATCCGACCGTTTGGATCGGTCTAAAATTTTTTTCCATCTAAGACTTTCCGGAAGGCTGTTTTACTTCTAGTAGCGTGTAATCAGAACTAAACTCACTCCAAGACGCTGTACCGTCGGGCCTTACCACAGACATGACTAGAGTACCGGCTCAAAAGGTCCATAACAATAGATTCCGAGCGTTGGATTGCTATAAAAGTTATTTTCAACGAGTTTTCGAGGCCTGTTTTACTTCGAGTTAGCGTTGGAATCAGTAACGTACTCCGACGACGCCCAGATCGGTACCTTACCACCGACATGACTAGAGTACCGTGGGTAAAAAGGTCCATATCAGTAGACTCCGAACCGTTGGATCGCTCATAGAAAAAAATTTTTTCAACATTTCTTCGAGAAGCTGTTTTTACTTTGGAGTAGCGTGGAATCAGTACCGCACTCCGACGATTGTCTGGTCGGAGCCTTTAACACGCGACAGGAGTTAGGAGTACCCGCTCCAAAAAGGTCCATAACTATAGATCCACGAACCGTTGGATCGGTCTAGAAAATTTTTTTCCAACGAGTTTCTCGGAGGCTGTTTTACTTCGGTGTAGCGTGGAATCAGTACCGCACATCCACGACGATGTCCCGAGTCGGGCCTTAACACCCGACATGAGTAGAGTAACCGGCTCAAAGAGGTCCATAACTATTGATTCCGAACCGTTGGATCGCTATAAAAGAAAGTTTTTTACACGAACTTTCCGGAGGCTGTTTTACTTGGAGTAGCTTTTGAAATCAGCACCCCAGTCGAATCGATGCCATTCGGTACCTTACCACGGACACGACTAGAGGGCCGGTTAAAAAGGTCCATAACAGTAGATCTGACCGTTGGATCGCTCTAAAATTTTTTTCACGAGTTTCCGGAAGCTGTTTTTACTTGGAGTTAGCGTGGAATCAGTAAAACCAAGCAACTCCGACGATGTCCGGTCGGGCCTTAACCACGACAGGGAGTAGAGTACCCGCTCAAAAAGGTCCATAAAAACTATAGATCCGACCGTTGGATCCGTTCTAAAATTTTTTTCACACGACTTTCCAAGGCTGTTTTACTTGGAGTTGTCTTGGAATCCGTAACCCCACTCCAACGATGCCAGGTCGGCAACCTTACCTACGGACACGACAAGAGGCCGGGTCACGAAAGGTCTCCATAACAATAGGATTCGACTGTTGGATCGGCTACAAAAGTTTTTTACACGAGTTTCCGGAGGCTGTTTTTCTTGGAGTAGCTAGGAATCAGTACCCCACTCCAACTATACCTAGTGGGACCTTACCACGGACACGGACTAGAGTGGCCGGGTAAAAAGGTACATTAACAATAGATATCCGACGTTGGATCAGATGTAAAAATTTTTTTCTACGAGTTTCCGGAAGTTGTTTTACTGGGAGTAGCTTGGAATCAGTACGCACTCCGACGATGTCCGTAATCGGGCCTTTAACACCGACATGAGTAGGAGTACCGGCATCAAAAGGTCCATAACTATTGATCGCCCCGACCGTTGGATCTGTCTAAAATTTTTTTCCACGACTTTCCGGAAGGCTGTTTGACTTCGAGTAGCGTGTAATCAGAACCGCACATCCGACGCTGTTCGGAAAACAATATTCGGTAAAGACTTACCACCAGGGCCATGACTTTTTAGAGTAACCGGCTCAAAATCGTCCATAACCAATAGATCCGACCGTTTGGATTCGCCATAAAATGTTTTTCACTACCAGTGATTTCGGAGGATGTTTTACTTGGAGTAGCGTGGAATCAGTACCGTACTCCGACGAATGCCCAGGTCGGACCTTAACCGCCGACATGTCTAGAGTATCCGGGTTAAAAGGTCCATAACAGTAGATCCGACCGTTTGATCGCTCTAAATTTTTTTTTTAAAGTTTCTGGGAAGCTGTTTTAAAACTTGGAGTTTAGCGTGGGAATCAGTACGCACTCCGACGATGTCCGTCGGACGCCTTAACACCGACAGGAGTGGAGTACCCGGCTTAAAAGGGTCCATAACTATAGATCCGACCAATTTTTGGATCTGGTCTAAAAATTTTTTTTTCAAAACGACTTTCCGGAGGCTGTTTTACTTTCGAGTAGCGTGTAATCAGAACCGCACTCCGACGCTGTCCGGTCGGGCCTTACCAAGCGACATGACTAGTAGTACCGGCTCAAAAGGTCCGCTAACAATAGATCCGACCGTTTGGGATCGTTATAAAAAAGTTTTTCACGAGTTTCCGGAGGACTGTTTTACTTGGAAGTAGCTTGGAATCAGTACCACCACTCCCAACGAAATGCCAGTCGGACGCTTACACACGGACATGCGGACTAGAGGGCCGGGATGGGGGTTAAAAAAAAAGATAAAAAGTCCATAACAATAGATCCCAACGTTGGATCGCCTATAAAAGTTTTTTCACGAGTTTCCGGAGGCTGTTTTACTTGGAGTAGCTTGGAATCAGTAACCCCACTCCAACTATGCCAGTCGCGACCTTACCACGGACAACGACTAGAGGGTACCGGGTAAAAAGGTTCCATAACAAACTAGATCCGACCGTTGGATCGCTCTATATATTTTTTTTTCACGAGTTTTCCGGAGGCTGTTTTACTTCGAGTAGACGTGTAATCAGAACCGCACTGAGACCGACGCTGTGCCGGTGTCCGGCCATTACACCACCAGCCATGACTAGAGTACCTGAATCAAAACAGGTCCCATAACAATAGGATTCCGACTGTTGGAATCGCTATAAAAAAGTTTTATTCACGAAGTTTCCGGAAGATGTTTTACTTGGAGTAGCGTGGAATACAGTACCGCACTCCGACGATTGTCCGGTAGGGCCTTAACACCGACAGGAGTAGAGTACCCTCTCCAAAAGGTCCATAACTATAGATCAGTCCGTTGGTTCCGTCTAAAAAATTTTTTCACTGACTTTCCGAAGGCTGTTTTACTTGGAGTTGCTTGGAATCCGTTACCCCACGACTCCAACGATGCCAGGCGGACCTTACCAACGGACACGACTAGTGGGCCGGGTCAAAAGGTCCATAAACAATAGATTCGACTGTTGGATCGCTACAAAAGTTTTTTCACGAGTTTCCGGAGGCTGTTTTTCTTGGAGGAGCTTAGGAATCAGTACCGCCAACTCCAACGATTACCAGTCGGACCTTAACCACGGACACGACTAGATGGCCGTGGTAAAAAGGTTACAATAACAATAGATCCGGGGGGAAAACCGGTTTTGGATCGCTGTAAAAATTTTTTCATAACGAGTTCCCGGAAGTTGTTTTTAACTGGGAGTAGCTTGGAAAATCAGTACCGCACTAAAAAGAACGACACAAAAACCCACTAAAAGTGACATCCGACGATGTCCGGTCGGGCCTTAACACCGAACATGAGTAGAGTAACCCCCACGCTCAAAAGGTCCCATAAACTGACTATTGATCCGACCGTTGGATCGGTCTTAAATTTATTTTTTTCACGACTTTCCGGAGGCTTGTATTTGCTCCGTTGACTTCCGAGGTAGCGTGGTAATCAGAACCGCAACTCCGACGCTGTTCTCGTCGGACGGCCCCTTACACCGCCATGACTAGAGATACCGGCTCAAAACGTCCATACAATAGATCACGATCCGTTGGATCGCCATAAATGTTTATTCACTGAGATTTGCGGAGGATGTTTTTAACTTGGAGTAGCGTGGAATCAGTACCGTACTCCGACGATGCCCAGATCGGACCTTACCGCCGACATGACTAGAGTAACCGGGTAAAAAGGTCCATAACAGTAGATCCGACCTGTTGGATCGCTCTAAATATTTTTTTTTTAAAGTTTCAGGAAGCTGTTTTTACTTGGAGTAGCGTGGAATCAGTACCAGCACTCCGACGATGTCCGGTCGGGCCTTAATCACCGAACAGGAGTAGAAGTAAACAGGCTTAAAAGGTCATTAACTATAGAATGCCGAACCCATCGCGATCCGGTCTAAAAAATTTTTTTCACGACTTTCCGGAGGCTGTTTTAACTTCCCGAGTAGGCGTGTAATCAGAACCAGCAACTCCCGACGCTGTCCGGTCGGGACTTTACCAAGCGACATGACTAGAGTACCGGCTCAAAAGGTCGCTAACAATAGATCCGACCGTCTGGATCGTTATAAAAGTTTTTTCACGAGTTTCCGGAGGCTTGTTTTACTTGGAGTATAGCTTGGAATCAGTACCCACTCACCAACGATGGCCAGTCGGAACCTTACCACGGACACGAAATAGAGAGGCCGGGTAAAAAGGTCCATAACAATAGATCCAACAGTTGGATCGCTATAAAGTTTTTCACGGAGTTTCCTGGAGGCTGTTTTCATACTTGGAGGTAGCCTTGGAATCAGTACCTCCACTCCAACGATGCCAGTCGGACCTTACCACGGACACGGATAGAGGGCCGAGGTTTAAAAAGGTCCATAACAATAGAATCCGACCGTTAGATCGCTCTAAAAATTTTTTTTTTTTTTTTTTTTTTCACACAGAGTTTCCAGAGGCGGCTGTTTTACTTCGAGTAGCGTTGTAATCAGAACCGCACTCCGACGCTGTCACGGTCGGCATAGAATCCTTACCACCCGCCATTGACATAGAGTACCGTACTCAAAAGGTCCATAACAATAGACCCGACTGTTGGATCGCTAAGTAAAAGTTTTTTCACGAGTTTTCGGGAGGTTGTTTTAACTTGGAGTAGCGTGGAATCAGTACCGCACTCCGACGATGTCCGGTAGGGCCTTAACACCGACAGGAGTAGAGTACCCGCTCACAAGGTCCATAACTATAGATCCGACCGTTTGGATCCGTCTAATAATTTTTTTCACGACTTTCCGAAGGCTGTTTTACTTGGAGTATGGCTTGGAATCCCGTACCCCCACTCCAACGATGCCAGTCGGAATACCTTACCACGGGAACACGACTAGAGGGCAGGGTCAAAACGGTCCATAACAATTAGAATTTCGACTGTTGGATCGCTATACAAAAGTTTTATTCACAGAGTTTCCGGAGGCTGTTTTTCTTGGAGTAGCTAGGAATCATTACCCCACTGATCCCAAACGATACTCAGTCGGACCTTACCACGGACACGACTAGATGGCCGGGTAAAAAGGTCAATAACAATAGACTCCGACCGTTGGATCGCTGTAAAATTTTTTTCGACGAGTTTCCGAAAGTTGTTTTAACTGGAGTAGATTGGAATCAGGACCGCACTACGACGATGTCCGGTCGGGCCTTAAACCACCGGGACATGAGTTTAGAGTAAACCCGGCTCAAAGGTCCATAACTATTGAACCGAACCGTTGGATCGGTCTAAAATTTTTCTTCACACCGTGACTTTTCCGGAGGCTGTTTGACTTCGAGAAGCCGTGTAATTCATAAGAACCGCACTCCGACGCTGTTCGGTCGGGAGCCCTTACCACCCCCGCCAATGACTAGAGTACCCCACTGGCTCAAAACGACCATAACAATTAGATCCCGACCGCTTGGGATCGCCATAAATGTTTTTCACGAGCTTTCGGAAGGCATGTTTTACTTGGACAGCGTGGAATCAGTACCGTACTTCCGACGATTGCCCAGTCGGACCATAACCTAGCCGGACATGGACTAGAGTACCGGGTAAAAAGGTCCATAACAGTAGATCCGACTCGTTTGGATCGCTCTAAAATTTTTTTTAAAAGTTTCAAGGAAGCTGTTTTACTTGGGGTAGCGTGGAATCAGTACCGCACTCCGACGATGTCCGAGTCGGGCCTTAACACCGACAGGTATTAGAGTACCGGCTTAAAAGGTCCATAACTATAGATCCGACCATTGGATCGGTCTAAAAATTTTTTTTTCACGAATTTCCGGAGATGTTTTACTTCGAGTTAGCGTGTAAATCAGAATAACGCACTCACGACGCTGTCCGGTCGGGGCCCTTACCAGCGACCATGACTAGGAGTACCGGCTCAAAAGGTCGCTAACAATAGATCCGACCGTTGTGATCGTTTTAAAAAGTTTTTTTCACAGAGTTTCCGGAGGCTGTTTTACTTTGGAGTAGCTTGGAATCAGTACCCCTTACTCCAACGATGCCAGTTCGGTACCTTACCACGGACACTGGACTAGAGGGCCGGGTAAAAAAGGTCCATAACAATAGATTACAACCGTTGGATCGCTTATAAAAGTTTTTTCACGGAGTTTCCGGAGGAGCTGTTTTAAATTGGAGTAGCTTGGAATCAGTTACCCCACCTCCAACGAATGGCCCAGTCGAATACCTTACCAACGGACACGACTAGAGGGGCCCGGTAAAAAGTGTCCATAACAAATGCATCCGGACCGAATCCTTGGATCGCTCTTAATAAATTTTTTTTCACGAGTTTCCGAGAGGCTGTTTTTACTTCGAGTAGTAGCGTGTAATCAGAAACCGCACTCCGACGCTGTCACGGTCGGCCCTTACCACCTAGCCCATGACTTGTAGTACCGACTCAAAAAGGTCCATAACAATAGACGACTGTTTGGATCGCTATAAAAGTTTTTTCACGAGTTTTCGGAGGTTGTTTTACTTGGGTAGTAAGCGTGGAATCAAGTACCGGCACATCCGTCGATGTCCGGTAGGTGCCTTAACATCCGACAGGAGTAGATGTACCCGCGCTCAAAAGGTCCATAACTATAGTATCCGACCGTTGGATCCGTCTAAAACTTTTTTCAAACCGAACTATTCCGAAAGCTGTTTTACTAGAGTTGTTTGGTGATATCCGTACCCCACTCCAACGATGCCTATCGGACCTTACCACGGACACAGACTAGAGGGCCGGGTCCAAAGGTCCATAACAATAGATTCGACCTGTTTGGATCGCTACAAAAGTTTTTTCACGAGTTTCCGGAGGCCTGTTTTTCTTGGAGTAGCTAGGAATCCAGTACCCCACCTCCAACGATACCAGTCGGACCTTACCACGGGACACGACTAGATGGTCCGGGTAAAAAGGTACATAACAATAGATCCGACCGTTGGATCGCTGTCAAAATTTTTTTCTAACGAGTATTACCGGAAGTTGTTTTACTGGGAGTAGCTTGGAAATCAGTAACAGCACTCCGACGATGTTCCCGGTCGGAGCCTTAACACCGACATGAGTAGAGTACCGGCCCTTTTTTCAAGAAGGTCCATAAACTTATTTGATCCGACCGTTGGATCGGTCTAAATATTTTTTTCACACGGACTTTATCCGGAGGCTGTTTTGCTTCGAGTAACGTGTAAGTCAGCAACCAGCACTCCAGACGATGTTCGAGAGTCGGAGCCTTAACCACCGCCTTGACTAGAGTTCAAGGCTCAAAACGTCTCCATAACAATAGATCCCGAACCGTTGGAATCGCCATAAATGGTTTTTCACGCTGTCTGAAGATTTCGGAGGATGTTTTTTACTTGGTGTAGCGTGGAAATCAGTACCGCTACTCCGAACGATGCCTCAGTCGGACCTTACCGCCGACATGGACTAGAGTATACCGGGTAAAAAGGTCCATAACAGTAGATCCGACCGTTGGAATTCGCTCTAAATTTTTTTTTAAAAGTGTCACGGAAGCTGTTTTACTTGGAGTCAGCGTGGATATCAGAACCGCACTCCCGTACGATGTCCGGTCGGGCCTTAACACCGACAGGAGTTAGCAGTACCGGCTTAAAAGGTCCATAAAACTATAGATCCGACCATTGAATCGGTCTAAAATGTTTTTTCACGGACTTATCCGGAGAGCTTGTTTTTACTTCGAGTAGCGTGTAATCAGAACCGCACTCCGGCCGCTGTGCCGTCGGTGCCTTTACCAGCGACATGACTAGAGTACCGGATCAAAAGGTCGCTAACTAAATAGATCCGACCGTTGGAAACTCGTTATATAAAAGTTTTTTCACGAGTTTCCGGGAGGATAGTATTTACTTGGAGTAGCTTGGAATCAGTACCACCACTCCAACGATGGTCCAGTCGGACCTTACCACGGACAAAATTTAAGAGCACACGACCTAGAGGGCCGGGTAAAGAAGGTCCATAACAAATAGATGCCAACCGTTGGATCGCTTTATTATAAAAATGTTTTTTCACGAGTTATCCGGAGGCTGTTTTACTTGGAGTAGCTTGGAATCAGTACCCCACTGACCAACAGATGCCAGTCGGACCTTACCACTGACACGACTAGAGGGCCGGGTAAAAAGGTCCAATAAACAATAGATCCGTCCGTTGGATCGCTCTAAAATTTTTTTCACGAGTTTTCCGGAGGCTGTTTTACTTCGAGTAGCGTGTAATCAGAACCCGCATCTTCCGACGATAGTCCGGTCGGCAACCCCTTACCAACCACCGCCATGACTAGAGTAAGACCGACTTCAAAAGGTCCATAAATCAATAGACCGAGGCCTGTTGGGATCGCTATAAAAGTTTTTTCACGAGTTTGCGGAGGTTGTTTTACTTGGAGTAGAGTGGAATCAGTAACCAAGCACTCCGACGATGTCCGGTAGGGACCTTAACAACCGACAGGAGTAGAGTAACCACGCTCAATAAGGGGTCCATAACTATAGATCCGCCGTTGGAATTTTTTTTTTTTCCGTTCTAGAAAATTTTTTTTCACGACTTTTCCGAATGCTGGTTTTTACTTGGAGTTGCTTGGAATCCGTTACCCCAACTCCAACGATGCCAGTCGGACCTTACCACGGACAACGACTAGAGGGCCGGCGTCAAAAGGTCCATAACAATAGATTTCGAACTGTTGGATCGCTACAAAAGTTTTTTCACGAGTTTTCCGGAGGCTGTTTTTTCTTGGAGTAGCTAGGAGATCAGATACCCCCAGCTACCAACTGTTAACCAGTCGGGAACCTTACCACGGACACGACTAGATGGGCGGGTAAAAAAGGTACATAATCAATAGATCCGACCGTTGGTTCGCTGTAAATAATTTTGGGGGTTTCACGAGTTTCCCAGGAAGTTAGTTTTAAAACTGGGAGTAGCTTGGAAATCAGTACCAGCACTCCGACGATGTCCGGTCGAGCCTTAACACCGACATGAGTAGAGTTACCAGCTCAAAAAGGTCCATAACCTATTGATCCGACCCGTGTTGGATCGGATCCTAAAATTTTTTTCAACGACTTTCCGGAGGCTGTTTTGACTTCGAGTAGCGTGTAAACAGAACCGCAACTCCGACGCTGTTCCTGGATCGGGCCTTACCACCAGGCTATGACTAGAGTACCGGCTCAAAAACGTCCATAACCAATAGAATCCGACCTTTGGATCGCCATAAATGTTTTTTCACGAGATTTCGGAGGAAGTTTTTACTTTGGAGTAGCGTGGAAATCAGTACCCGTACTCCGACGAATGGCCCAGTCTGGACCTTACCGCCGACCATGACTAGAGTACCGGGTAAAAAGGTCCATAACACAGTTTGATTATCCGACCGTTGGATCGCTCCTAAATTTTTTTTTTAAAAGTTTCAGGAAAGCTGTTTTAAACTTGGAGTAGCGTTGGAATCAGTACCAGCACTCCGACGATGTCCGGAATCGGGCCTTAACACCTGACAGGAGTAGAGTACGCGGCTTAAAAGGTCCATTAACCTATAGATCCGGACATTGGATCGGTCTAAAATTTTTTTCACGACTTTCCGGAGGCTGTTTTAACTTCGAGTAGCGTGTAATCAGATAAATTACCGCACTCCGACGCGCTGTTCCGGTCGGGCCTTACCAGCGACAATGACTTAGAGTACCGGCTCAAAAAGGTCGCATAACAATAGATCCGACCGTTGGGATCGTTATAAAAGTTTTTTCACGAGTTTCCGGAGGTCTTGTTTTTCTTGCGAGTAGCTTGGAATCTGTACCCCACTCCAACGATGCCAGTCGGACCTTACCACGGACACGACTAGAGGGCCGGGTAACAAAAGGTCAATAACAATAGATCCGAACGTTGGATCGCTATAAAAGTTTTTTCCCACGAGTCCTTCCGGAGGCTGTTTTACCTTGGTGTAGCTTGGAATCAGTACCCCACTCCAACGATGCCAGTAGGACTTACTAAGGACACGGACTAGGAGGGCAGGGTAAAAACGTCCATAACAATAGAATCCGACCTGTTGGATCGCTCTAAAATTTTTTTCACGAGTTTCCGGAGGCTGTTTTTACTTCGAGTAGCGTGTAATCATCAGAACCGCACTCCGACGCTGTCCGGTCGGCCCTTTCCACCGCCCTTGACTAGAGTACGACTCAAAAGGTCCATAACAAATAGATCCGGGACTGTTGGATCGATATATATAGTTTTTTCACGAGTTTTCGGAGGTTGTTTTACTTGGTAGTTGCGTGGAATCAGTAACCGCACTCCGACGATGTCCGGTAGGGCCTTAACACCGACAGGGAGTAGAGTTCCCGCTCAAAAGGTCCATAACTATAGATCCGACCGGTGGATACGTCTTAAATTTTTTTCACGACTTTACGAAGGCTGTTTTAATTGGAGTAGCTTGGAATCCGTTCCCCATCCAACGATGCCAGTCGGGACCTTACCACGGGACACGACTTGAGGGCCAGGGTCAAAAGGTCCATAACAATAGATTCGACTGTTGGAGGCTACAAAAGTTTTATCACGAGTTTCCGGTGGCTGTTTTTCTTGGAGTAGCTAGGAAATAAGTAACCACTCCAACGATTACAGTCCGGACCTTACCACGGACACGACTCGATGGCCGGGTAAAAAGGTACTTAACAATAGCTCCGACCGTTGGTATCGCTGTTAAAATTTTTTTCACGAGTTTCCGGAAGCTGTTTTACTGGGTGTAGACATGGAATCCAGTACCGCACTCCGACGATGTTCCGGTCGGGCCTTAACTCCGACATGAGTAGAGTACCAGGCTCAAAAGGTCCATAACTATTGATCCGACAGTTGGATCGGTCTAAATTTTTTTCACGACTTTCCGGTGGCTGTTTGACTTCGAGTAGCGTGTAATCAGAACCTCACTCCGACGCTGTTCGGTCGGGCTTACCACCGCCATGACTAGAGTACCGGCTCAAAACGTTCCATAACAATTGAATCGACCGTTGGATCGCCATCAAATGTTCTTCACGAGATTTCGGAGGATGTTTTACTTGGAGTAGCGTGGAAATCAGTACGTACTTCGAACGATGCCCAGTCGGACATTACCGCCGACCATGACTAGAGTACCGGGAAATAAGGTCATTAACTGTTGATCCGAACGTTGGATCGCTCTAAATTTTTTTTTTAAAAGTTTCAGGTAAGCTGTTTTACTTGGAGTAGCGTGGAATCAGTACCGCACTCCGACGTTGGTCCGGTCGGGATCTTAAACAACGACTGGAGTAGAGTACCGGCTTAAAGGGTCCATAAACTATAGATCAGACCAATTGATAGGTCTAAATATTTTTTTCACGACTTTCCGGAGGCTGTTTTAATTCGAGTAGCGTGTAATCAGAACCGCACTCCGACGCTGTCCGGTCGGGACTTAACAAGCGACATGACTAGGAGTACCGGCTCAAAAGGTGCTCAACAATAGATCCGAACGTTGGATAGTTATAAAAGTTTTTTCACGGAGTTTCGGAGGCTGTTTTACTTGGAGTAGCTTGGAATCAGTACCCCACTCCAACGATGCCTGTCGGACCTTACCACGGACACGACTAGAGGGCAGGGTAAAAAGGTCCATATACAATAGATCCAACAGTTGGATCGCTTTAAATGTTTTTTCACGAGTTTCCGGAGGCTGTTTTACTTGGTGTAGCTTGGAATCAGTACCCCACTCAACGATGCCAGTCGGACCTTACCACGGACATGACTAGAGGGCCGGGTCAAAAGGTCCATAACAAATAGTTCCGACCGTTGGATCGCTTCTAAAATTTTTTTCAAGAGTTTACGGAGGCTGTTATACTTCGAGTTGCGTGTAATCAGAACCGCACTCCGGCGCTGGTACGGTCGGCCACTTACCACCGACATGACTCGAGTACAGAATCAAAAAAGGTCCATAACCAATAGACCCGACTGTTGGATCGCTATAAAAGTTTTTTCACGAGTTTTCGGAGGTAGTTTTACTGGGAGTAGCGTGGAATCAGTACCGCACTCCGACGATGTCCGGTAGGGCCTTAACACCGGCAAGGAGTAGTGTACCCGCTCAAAAAGGGTCCATTACTATAGATCCGACCGTTGGATCCGTCTAAAATTTTTTTCACGACGTTCCGAAGGCTGTTTTACTTGGTGTTGCTTGGAATCCGTACCCCAACTCCATACGATGCCAGTCGGACCTTTACCACGGACACGCACTAGAGGGGCCGGGTCAAATGGTCCATAACAATAGATTCGACGGTTGGATCGCTACAAAAGTTTTTTCACGAGTTTCCGGAGGCTGTTTTTCTTGGTGTTGCTAGGAATCAGTATCACCACTCCAACGATACCTGTCGGGACACTTACCACTGGACACGATAAGAGTGGCGGGTAAAAAGGTAATAACAATTGATCCGACCGTTGGATCGCTGTAAAATTTTTTTCACGAGTTTAGGAAAGTTGTTTTACTTGGAGTAGCTTGGATTCTGTAACGCACTCCGACGATGTCCGGTCGGGCCTTTCACCGACATGAGTAGAGTTAACGGCTCCAAAGGTCCATAACTATTGATCCGACCGTTGGATCGGTCATAAAATTTTTTTCTCGACTTTCCGGAGGCTGTTTGACTTCGAGTAGCCGTGTAATCAGAAACGCACTACGACTGCTGTTCGGTCTGGGCCTTACCACGGCCATGACTAGAGTACCGACTCAAAACGTCCATAAACATTAGATCCGAACGTTGGAATCGCCATAAATGTTTTTCACGAGATTTCGAGAGGATGTTTTTATTGGAGTAGCGTGGAATCATTACCGTACTCCGACGATGCCCAGCTCGGACCTTACCAGCCGACATTGAATGTTGTTACGGGTAAAAAGGTCCATAACAGTAGATCCGACCGTTGGATCGCTCTAAATTTTGTTTCAAAAGTTTCAGGATGCTGTTTTACTTGGGTTAGCGTGGAATCAGTACCGCACTAAGACGATGTCCGGTCGGGACCTTAAACTCCGACAGGAGAAGAGTACCGGCTTAAAGGTCCATAACTATTGATCCGACCATTGGATCGGTCTAATATTTTTTTCACGGACTTTCCGGAGGCTGTTTTTACTTCGTGTAGCGTGTAATCAGAACCGCACTCCGACGCTGTACGGTCGGTCCTTACCAGCGGACATGACTAGAGTACCGGCTCAAAAGGTCGATAACAATAGATCCGACCGTTTTGGGTGGGCGTATCGCTATTAAAGTTTTTTCACGTGTTTCCGGATGGCTGTTTTACTTGGAGTAGCCTTGGAATCAGTACCCCACTCCAACGATGCCAGTCGGACCTTACCACGGACTACGACTAGAGGGGCGGGTTAAAAAGGTCCATAACAATAGATCCGAACGTTGGATCGCTATAAAAGTTTTTTCACGAGTTTCCGGAGGCTGTTTTACTTGGAGTAGCTTGGAATCAGTACCCCACTTCCAACGTTGCCAGCGGGGGGGGGACGGACCTTACCACGGACACGACTAGAGGGTACCGGGGTAAAAAAAAAAAAAAAGGTCCATAACAATAGATCCGACCGTCCTGGGGGGGTTCGCTCTAAAATTTTTTTCACGAGTTTCCGGAGGCTGTTTTACTTCGAGTAGAGTGTTATCTGAACCGCACTCCGACGCTTGTTCGGTCGGCCCTTACAACCGCCATGGACTAGAGTACCGCCTCAAAAGGTCCCATAACAATAGAATATCCGACTGTTGGATCGCTATAAAAGTTTTTTTCACAGAGTTTTGAGAGGATATTTTACTTGTAGAGTAGCGTGGAATCAGTACCGCACTCCTCGGCGATGTACAGTCGGACCTTAACCACCGACATGACTAGAGTACCCGCGTGTTTGAGTTCAAAAGGTCCATAACTATAGATCCGACCGTTGGATCGGCGCTAAAAATTTTTTTGCACGACTTTACGAAGGCTGTTTTACTTGGAGTAGCTTGGAATCCGTACTCGCGCCACTCGCAACGATGTCCAGTCGTGACATTACCACGGACATGACTAGAGTACCGGGTCAAAAGGTCCATAAACAATAGATTCGACTGATGGTATCGCTACAAAAGATTTTTTCACGTGAGTTTTCTGACGGGCTGTTTTTCTTGGAGTAGCTAGGAAATCAGTACCCCACTCCAACGATTGCAGTCGGACCTTACCACGGACACAGACTAGGATGGCCGGGTAAAAAAGGTCCACCTCTTAACACATTAATATAGTATCCGACCGTTGACTGCGATCGCTGTAAAATTTCTTTTCACGAGTTTCCGGGAAGTTGTTTTACTGGGAGTAAGCTTGGAATCCGTAGTCCGCACTCGACGATGTACCGGTCGGGCCTTAACACCGACCATGAGTAGTGTTACCGGCTCAAAAGGTCCATAACTATTGATCCGGACCGTATGGATCGGTCTAAAATTTTTTTCACGGACTTTCCGGAGGCTGTTTGACTTCGAGTAGCGATGTAATCAGAACCGCACTCCGGACGCAGTGCGTCGGGGCCTTACCACCGCCATGGACTTGAAGTACCGACTCTAAACGTCCATAAAAAATAGATCTGACCGTTGGATAGCCATAAATGTTTTTCACGAGATTTAGGAGGATGTTTTACTTGGTGTAGCGTGGAATCAGTACCGTACTCCGACGATGCCCAGTCGGGACCTTACCGCCGACATGACTTAGAGTACCGGGTAAAAAAAGGTCCCATGATCTGTAACGTCCGACCGTATGGATCGCTCTAATTTTTTTTTTAAAAGTTTCAGGAAGCTGTTTTACTTGGAGTAGCGTGGAATTCAGTACCGCTCTCCGACGATGTTACGGTCGGGCCTTAACACCGACGGAGTAGAGTACCGGCTTAAAAAGGTCCATAAATATAGATACGACCATGGGATCTCGGTCTAAAATTTTTTTCACGACTTTCCGGGAGGCTGTTTTAAACCTCGGAGTTGCGTGTAATCAGAACCGCACTCCGACGCTGTC
>JAQIZT010000325.1:0-29792 GCA_029228515.1 Populus alba x Populus x berolinensis | reverse complement strand
TTCTTGTTGTTATCACATAATACATATCATATCAGATAAAATAAACAAAAGAAGGAAATATACTGCAGAACCTCATGACTTGAAAACAATGGCAGGAAGTGTGTGTGTGTGTGTGAGAGAGAGAGAGAGAGAGAGAGAGATCTTTAGTTCAATAAATTTATTAAAAAAGAAAATGGAGTCGTGGGTTTCATTTTTGAGACATTATAGAATAGGGGTTTTTTAAAAATAATAATGATATACCATTTCACTCATAAAAATTATCTTTTTACTGCTAAACTATGCAAATTTACAATGAAAGACTGATGAGTTTTAATTATAGATTTTTTAATTATAAAATTAATTTTTGGTTTAATTTAGTTTTTTAATATTAATTTTTTTTATTTAGTTATCATACTTTATGACACAGATTTCAAGTTTGATGGGTTAACCTGATTTGATAAAAACCTAGTATAAAGATAAACTAGCGAAAAAAAACTATAAAATACTTTTGATTTGACTAAGAAAACAAAAATTTAGTCTAAATTCTTGAAATTTTAATTTGTTCTTTCATGATTTCTTAGTTACAAAACAGAAAAGATTGAAGTTGTAGAATGCACTATTATTTTATTGGATCAAACTTCAAAATAAACATTTATAATTTCTATGAAACCAGGGAATAGAGAGAATGGAAAGAGATTAATAGCATGAGAGGCAATTGTAAGTGTGAGAAGAAAATAAGAAAACATAAAGAGAAAGAAAAGAAAATATTATTTACATTATGAATCGAGTTACTTACATTAGATTATACAAGCTAAAACAAATTTTAAAAATTTAAACTTATACTCACTTATGATATATTTATTAGATTTTTTAACTTGTCATCATAAGGTTAGATGATATAAATATTACGTATAAGCCTGTTCTTTTTAACACCCCTACTAACAAGTATGAAATTTCTTTCTTAAGGTAAGATTGATTTCGTCATTTAAAGGGTCGGTGTCCTAAATCTAAATAAAGCCGGACCGACCTTTGTTTCCATAACTGGTTATAGAAGTCAACAATGGCCAGTATTGGTAATGCAAAGCTTCCTGCAATCAACCTTCTTCAGAACCAGCGGTGAAACCAAGCCAGATTTCCACTTCACCAGCTGCCTTTTCGGAAATTCCCAACCAAAAAACAGAGCACCCTTCTGTTTGTCACAAAGGGGCCAACCTCCACTCTCCATCACACTCTTACGCTTGTATCTCCTTTTCCTTGCAAACCAAAACCGAGTTCTCGCACAGCTGTGATGATCTCTACTTCCAAGGGGATTCAATCATGTTAAAAAGAAACACGAGCGTATAATGTCGCAGCCAGATTGAAAAAAATGGCTTACCGGAGCTCAGCAAACAGTGCGGAAAAGCAGTATAGACCATGCCTTTTACTCAAGACCTATTACAAGTACCACACAACTTAAGTAACACAAAAGCATGTGAGCGCTGGGGGGGGGGGGGGGGGTGGGGTGCGGGAGGGGCGACTCTCAGTAGGGACCTGGGATGAGAGAGTGCTATGGTCACGATAGTGCGAATCTGAGGGTGTGTCACTTGAACTTACTTTCGCGCGCTCTCGTAGTCTTCAAAAGAGTCCTGGAGAGGGTCTTGGGGGGGATTCCAAGGCTGTATCGGAGGACTCCTCATATAGAACTGTTTGTGGGGGGACTTCGTGCGCGCGTGTCACAGAGAGCGTCACTTGATCTATATCGTGACGAGCAATAAGGAGGGGGGGGGGGGTGGAGGAGGACGTGGTGGGTTGGTTATAAACAACATGGTTGATTGAGAGTTATCTGTTAAGAGGTTGATTTTCTGTGATAATTCAGATTATTAGGGTTTATTTGAATATCAATAGTCGATAACCAATCATAAATAGCATGGGTTGATCTATGTTCCAGTCAAGATTCCTTTAGAAGGTTAGGCTTTCAATTTCTGCCGCTAAACGATTTCTCCAATCTTGTCTGCTGATATAAATCCCTCTCGTAATCTCATCTCAATGATTCTATTGTGGATGGGCTCTTGGTCTACACCCCACAATCCAATGCATTGCCCATAGGCATAAAGTTACGAGGCTTTTAGCTTATACAAAATCCGATCCCAAAGTCCTAATAGGCAATGAAGCTCATTCGAGCATCCAGGGTCCAAACTTGTGAAGTTAATCCAAAGCAAACTCTCTCTCTCTCTCTCTCTCTCTATTAAATTAAATCGATTCTTCATTTTGAAACCTCATTTTATCTCATGTGAAAAATGTAGCGCATAAATCATACCTTAAGAGATCATGCATTCTGGCAGGAAAATAGAAAAACAGAGAGCCATAACACAGCTTCCTCTGTTTTCACACAGGCCAACTTTCGTCCTTTCATCTTCCCTTTCATTAAGCTCACACTTCTCTTGTTTCTCCTTTCGTTGCAAATCCTGTTTATTCACAGCTGGTCTATATGATCTCCTACTTCACAGCCTTCAAGCATGTGAGCAACAGGCATGACCCTAAATGGGGTCTGCTGAGCGGTTTAGAAATAATGCCATACTTTGCTTAATTAGATAATGGAGCAACACAAGTGCGATCCTGCAAAGCAGTATCTAGTAATCTTCAAATGGAACCGATGGTAGTAGGTTAACCAATCACTATGTTAGCTGATGAATTTGACACGCATACAGATGAGCGGCAATAATAACCATATTTTGAAATCAAACAAATCTGTTTCCTGCTGAATATTTTCTGGATAATCTCAACATAGACTAGCTGCAAGGCCAAAATCAAGCAGGGTTTAATTACGAATCGATCAAGAATCTATTAGAAGTTAGGTTACCAGCCTTTTCCTGAAAGATCTGTTTCTCCTATCTTTTCTATGTATCTTTGATTCTATCTTCTCCTTCCTTCACTTTCAGGGTCTATAAAATAATCACCGCAGGATTGAATTTAGGTGTCCTTACTGTTGGCTGTTTTTTTCATAGATCTCAGCTATTCGCTATCCCATCAGGAAGAATTAGAATGGAAATGTGATTGAATCATGAGAGCTTCAAAGTTGGTCCTCACATATTTTCCTATCAATAAAGCAACTAGTGGTTTCAGACACAAGAAACTACTTATCTTTTGGTGGGATCAGTAAAAGTATAGAAAGAAACTCTCGCCAAATTCTAATAACCAAGTTGCAATGAAGCGAATCTGTCGTGAAGTCAAACAAGATACGTCTGCGTTTGAACCACGTTTGCTCTTTTTGTTTGAGGAGGGAGACGTATTGGAGACATTGAGCCTACAGCAGCGCAGCATTGCCTGAGGAGCTCAATTTGGCGGAACGGTTCCGGGGTAAGTGGAAAAGTGGTGAAATCTTGATGTAGAATCGTATTGGGCCCAAGGTTGAGTGTCGAGAATTGATAAGCATCGGGCCTGTTTGAATGCTGAAAAGTGGGCTTAATGTTGTTCTAATTTCTAACAATGTGTCCAATGCGATGCCTGCAACAAGGCAGGTTGTGAGGCACTAGTGAGGGAAAGATGGCATTGTCTGAGGCTGCCCAAGCCCTCGATGGATATGATGTAAGAAATAACAATGGCTATGGTGATGTTAATAAGCGAGTTTTGATGGTCATATTTAATCATCTGCTGCTTTGACTGACATATTTAGGACGAGGTCAGTACAAAGTCAACGGGAGAAGGCCATACTATTCATAGAACCTGAGTTAGTAACCTCACATTCACACTCGCTATTTGGGTGGAAAAGAAGGCAGGAAGCCACCGTGAGGAGAACCAAAAAAAAAAAACCTGATAATCGCTCGCACTATTTTTATTATTTTGTAATATTTTCCTTTCGAGTTTCTTTATTTTTATTGTGAAGAGATATGTAGTTCTCAGTATTGATGTAATGGGCTCAAGATTTGCATGGCGAATTTGATGAGCTCATAAAAAAAACAATCTCGCCCGTACTTTTACTCTCGCACAGGCCATTTTGCTAATAAATTAAGGCTGGTGGTATACCCTCCGTCTTCCTCCTCCTACATATGACGCTCTCGACAAGCAAGAAAGGAGTTATCCTAATTGCTAAATTATATCATCTTAATTCGCCTTAATAATATTAACAATCTATTCACAATTGCTAGCAATACGGAGTGTCAAATGTCAGCTTATCAAAAATTAGCACATTCATGGAGATATGAAATGCCATGGGAATGGGCTCCTAGGAAGTTGGCCGGCGCTCCCTACTGCTACCAATGAGGAGAACACTCTTCACCCCATCAATAGAACAGGACCAGGAGCATCAATTACAGTAAAGATTTTTGATTGGTCGTTAAGTTTATTCTTAAGTATAATGCACAATCTCACTATTATATGCAAAAAGTTCCTTCAACAATCAACTGGTTACAGGACGATTTTATAGTGGGATAAGGATGTGCAGCTAAAAAGGACGTGGAAACTTGAGTGAATGAGTTTACCATCATCTCCTACAATGTCAAAGGTTTTTTGATTGAGTGTACTGAACATTGAATGAAGTGTGATTTTGCAAGATAGTGAATGGCACGCAGCATGTTTGGCTATCATTACAGATGAATCGAGTTTAACACGAACATTGTACTTTGACTTCACATGAGTGATACAGCACAAACACACGAGAAATTTTAAGAGAGGGAAGCAAGAGCTCAGGAATCAACCTTTTTCAACAATACTGGACACAGTGTATGCGTTACATGCACCATCTCAGATGTACAAATAAATCACATTGCAACCACCAAAGCAAATCTCTAAGCCAAAGATACCCTAAAAACACTGTAAAAGCAACCGGATACAAAACTAGAAAGACAAAATAAACAAGGAAAGGCTGGAATTCACCTTACAATAGCTGTTGGATTAAAAGTTCGTCTTGTTTCTGTTTCACTGTGCAATTCTCGAGTAAATGAGGCATTGTAGGAAGCATTATCTCCGGTCAAAGATGCTGGCCGACATCGAGACGGCTTATTTACCCAAGAAAGTTGAAGCTGATGCATTGATTTGGTCTAACAAATATCAGAAAATAGATACAAAGGAACATTGAATTTTGAAGAAGATTAAATTAAGGAAAGCATGTGAAATAAGCGACACGATTTCTTAAATTGGCAGTTTCATTGAATTTCACCTTGCGAGCTCCTAATCAAGCACTCCTAGAGCAAGGTCAAATGTAGTCTGCCACACGAGGAAATACAAGAACCCGCCATCTGCCAGCAAATAGATTGAACAAAGTGTAGCGAAAAAGATAGAGGAAGAAAAGGAGCAATTCTAGTGGAGTCTTTTCCCTGCGTTGTAGTTTTGACTTTTCGAAGTTACTTCAACTGCACGTTGTAAAATTAGCAATACAACAAGCCATTCATCCATCAATTTCTTCAACCTTTTTTGGACATCGGCACAATGATCCACTAGTAACACAGACTGACATTTACTCTGAGTGAATCACAGGAAGTCTATATCTTGAGATGTATCACATGTGACTAAAATTAGTCGAGCCTCCGAAGGAGCACAAAAGAAACCCTCGTGGTTTTCACACATTCTTCCTACTCTTCCGCCAAACCTTCCTAAAACCAGAGTTGGTTTAAATTCCATAAACACGAAGTTTGATAAATACAAAACCCTGGTCAAAACCCTTCATCACTTATTGAATGAAAATAAAAAATAAATCATCTAGCACTAATGTTGTTTTCTTCTTCGAACAAATCCTTGTAACTTTAAATGTTGAAGACAATTGAGGCTGGACCCTTTGCAGCATAATAAGTGTTTTAACCTTAATCATCGGGAAGTTCAGCCTCAATCCCTCTCTAGTTCATCAATAACGTTTTAGGGATATCTCTGATTCAGCTGGCCTCTTTTATTATCAGAATGGTTTGCAAATATTAGTTGTAGATGGATTCACAAATGATAATGCAAAGGTTCGAACTGCAGTGCAAGAAAGAAGTTATTAACAATAAAAAAAAATGGTTCCCAACTTCACTCTCCAAATATTCAGCACATCTTAATTGTTTTATACCATCTGAACCTCAACTAGAGAAAAAACTAAAATCAAATCACAACCATGACTAAGAATCAGAACAATGTAAAATGAAAATTAAAACATAAGACTGCAGAAAATATTGAATAAAATAACATTTGCTTTTATCTTAACCTTTTTTCTCTTCTCCATTTTGTTTACTCTAATCCATCTGGAAGACAAAAGTCCATTATCAACCAATACCATGAATCAGGGAACTCTAATGAATCCCATCATATGGTATAACTCAATGGCCAAAATAGAAATGCTTTGCAGAAAAAGACAAATTATTCACGAACTGAATACCTACCTTTGGCAGGAAGAAAAAGTTTATTGTTTATTTGTTCATCAGAAGACTAATTGAAACCTTTGGTTCCATAAAAGGAGGCAACCTCCTTTTCCTGTTCAACTCCCAAGTGTAAACTTGTGAAAGTAGGATTTGATCCCTGTTCACTTGGTTACAATGCCATTTGACTTTACTTGGCAGAATAAAAATTAGCACTAAAAAGACAAGAATGTTAATATGAAGAGATTAAATGTATAAGAGCATGCCTTATGTATAAGAACCACATCGCATCCATCTATCATCTGAAATGCATTTCTCTCTGACATAGAAAACTACCTGGCTGCATTTACTAATAGAACCAAAAGCCAATCGTATCCTTTTCTCTCTTTCACCCTGGGTCAAGACCAGTCTTCCTGGTGATTCGTGTATAACACACATGGTAGTCCTAATCCATTGGTACATTGTGTCTACTTCAATCACAGAGTCAAGTTAGATGATCACAATATCTCTCTAGTATAGGCAACGTCGGTGATTGTCCCTAAATAACTCCAGGTGAGACCAGGGTACCTTGGATGCTTTTCTGTTGACCTGCGACATTGATTCAGACATTTTCCTCCTCGCCCTCTTCACTCTATTAAAGATCTCATAATCATCGAAACACACCCTGGCATATTTTTCCACAACAACTGCATTAAATGAAAAGAAAGCTTCTCTAACCAACAATAGCACACTAGAAAAAAGAGCTTCTTTAGTAGTATTTTTGCACATAGAAAAGCACCTGCACCTAAGGTCTTCGATTTCACTGGTGTGAAGTTCCCCAGGAGACTTGTCAAATGTCAGAAGGTGGATCAACTGCCATCCAATTCAATGTATCAAAGTCTTCCGAGCACAATTTCTTTCCCTTGACCCAGTCCGTCAATGTATTATTGTCTATCAAATGATATAGGATCCTGTATCCTCATTCTCATCGACCCTGTAAAAAAATTGTTATGACGGAGTTTTAGACATTTCTTTTTACCCAATTTTCAAGTAACAATCTATAATTGTATAAGGTTTCCCATCAGTAAAACAGAACATTTGTCTGAGTCGCAAGTTGCACTGAAACACAAACTAGATCACTGAGTCGTTTGACGCTCCAGGCAATTTTTTGTATCATGCCAAATAGTTCAAAAGGAATCCTGGCTTCGCTTATACACAATTGTAACAGCAGGTTTGACTATAACAAGAATCCGGATGAGCCAAACGCACCAAAGTTTGGGCAACTTTCCTCAATGCATGTTGACCACCATTTCCGCTATAAAACAGTGAAAAAACATCAGATTAACATATTCCAAAAGGATAAAACACCACATCCATACACATAATTTTTTGAAAAACAAAAAAAAAAATAAAAAGGCAATTCCTGCATCTACATGCTAAGAAAGGCATTAGAACCTCCAACAATGCATGATGGCCACTAGTTTGGTCAAACAGGTCTCACAGTTACCCACAGGAATACACACAAGGTTTCTAGTAATGGTCCTGCTGTACATAGAAAATGATGCAGCTAAACGTTCTAATCCTATATACCACATGAGAATGAATATGTGTAGATGCAGGGTGGCAAGAGAAAAATTTTATTAATACTCATATGCTTCCGCTCCCAGGTACTAAATGATCTGAAAATTGCATGTTATCTAAATCATCAAAAAACTAATTTATGACATGGCATCAGGAGTAAAAGGACTCACCAGGAAGCATAGTGTCCCTAGCTCTAACAGCCATCTTCCTCCCAAAATCACCACCAGCATTCTTGTAAGAGTTTACCTCCTTGATGATTTTATCTTGGACATTTTAAGTCAGGAACAAACTTTTCTATGCAATCGTACATCCCAGACTGGATTCTCTTTGGGCATATCTCATTCAAAACTATAAAAGAACTTGGGATTAAGGTAGAAACCCCCGCAGCAAGAATAGTAGACTCCATTCTTGTTCCCACCAATGGTGCTTTAATATTCCAGTATACAAACATACTCCTCCGTCCATTTTATAAGTTCTTTCGTTATTTGCTTCTTTAGCTCGATACATTCCTGCCTACATATATCCCATAGCAGAGCCTCTTCTTGCTGCCAACTAGTCTCAAAACTTGCAAGAGCGGATTATTTAAATGGGTTATTAGGACGCATGATGACCCAAATGACTGAACGCTTACTAAATCTAACATTTCCAGCCCCCCAGGTTTCTTTGAATATGGGCAGTCCACCCACACCTGTGAAGTAACCATGGTCAGCAGTTTATGTTTAAAGGATCAACCATTCGTTTCAATGATCCAAAGTTGGTGGCAAAGCGACTAAGTCCTGGTTCTACAATATCATTTCCATAAGTATACTATTTTTCATCATTTTCAAAACCAAACTATGATTGTATAACAAAATCTTGTAATAAAAAAAAAAAAACGCGGCCTGTTCAATTACTGAATTTATCCACTCAAAGTTTTGCAAAATCCTCAAGTATCAAATCTAGACAATGTGCTGCACAAGGTGCCCAATAAAGGTTAGGGAAAGTATCAGCTAACCTTCTCCCTGCACAGATTAATTGCTCCTCCATTCGAGTAATGACTTGTAAAACATGTCTTGCTCCAAATTCATCAACTACTTGCTTAAGCAATTCGTAAAGAGCATCGGGTTAAATTAATAATATCAGATCCATCCCACGGATTTCAAAAAACACCACTCCATCAGGACTATAAACCAAAATATGTATCAGAGTTCATACCCATTACTGTGTTCCACTGATCAACCAAAACAGAACAACCCGTTCTTTCCCAAGTTGCTCTGTGCTTATCAACATCATTCTTTACCTTCTTCCAACTGAATTCTTCAGTACCCAACCTCGAAGATCGTGGTATGAAGGCACTACACACCTCTGATCCACCTTAAGCAAATTGCTTGAACCATTTGCTGGAAAATACGCCGAGTTCACTAGCATCCAAAAGATGCCCCGATATCATACAAAAACCTCCCTATTGCCATATGAATGTGATCGTAATTGTCCTTTTACCGCCCTGATAACCGCATAACCACTACTCATGGTAACAACAGCTTTAGACCATTTGTAAACAGAACCTCTGCCTCTACCCTTTCCCCTCTTCCTCCTCTCCGACCCGCCTTTTTTTTCTCATTCCATCTTCTCCACTAACTAACAAACTTGAAACATTGTCAATAGCATCTGAAACCCCAGTTAACTCCAATCCAGTATTAACATCCTTAATCAAAAAACCCTATCCTACTAGAAACTGGATTCAAAAATTCGTTTTATCTCCTCTGCCAATTTTTTGCTTCTTCCGCATCTTTAAAACTACAACCCCATCTAAACTTTGCTGCATCATAATGCCTAACATCCTGAAGCAACTTGTAAACAAGTAGCAGCATTACCCTTTTGACCAGCTAAATGTTCCTTAATCCTATGAATCCCTCCTCCTTTAAAAAATTTTGCCACAATACTCACATTTTAACGATGCAAAGCCCTCTCTCCGTTCTTAAACATTTGACAATGCTTCCACGCCCCGGGTCATGTTTTTGCGATGTTATCCGGAATTGGCTCCAAAATTAGAGCCCATTTCAAACAGAACCTCCGATAATCCAATTCCCACCAAAGCTTAAAATCTTTCTATACCCAAACTCACAAAAAAATGAACTTTTCCCTTCTATCTTCTTAAAATTCAAAGAGAACAATCTAAACTGAACAAAACCCCCTTTTGCATAGACAAAGACTGTGACATCAAAAAGGCATGAACAAAAGACATGAAACATAACAAGAGAGGATAAAAAACTTACTTGGGTTTTCGACTGTTGGGTTTCAGTGTTTTTTTTAGAGAGAGGACCGAGTTAAGGGAGTTTAAATGTTTTTTTATAAACCGATTTTAATGGTTTTGATGACCGGACCGGACCGGTTAGGGGTTTGGGATTTAGCCGAAATTTGTGTTTTTAAAACTATAATCCTGCTCGGTTTAACCGAGTCAGCCAGTTATGAAAGGGGACCGGTTTCAGACTTTCAGTAAATGAACAACCGGAAGTCTCAGTTTCCTAGCGATAAAGCCGGAAAACGGTAGGAGAAATTGGAGATGATAAAAATAGACCGACCGGTGAGTAACATCTGGTTCATGACATTAACGTTTGTATCCTTCCCTGTTTACCCACCTCAAAACTCAAAAGGTTTCTGTTAATGCGTGCAGTTTTTTAGTCTTTTATTATTTCTTTTTTGGATTCTTTTTCTTGCAAGGAATTTAACTGATTAAATAACTGTACACGCCTCTTTACTTTTATTTTTTTGTATAAAATTAATGATTTTTCTTAACAGTTTTTCGAATGCAAATACACTAAGTCTTTTGTAGTGAAAATCTTATCCTCAAACAGAAATTAGATTTAATATTTTGTGAATTTGCTGCTCTTATATTATCAACCAGGATTTGGATTGGAAGTAAGAAACGCTATACATCACGATGGCTTACGCCTTAAACAAAAAGAAAAGGAAAGAAAAATAAAATATATTCTGTTATACCGTTTCATTATGTTTATTTTGCCCGGTCTGGTGGCAATACAGTTCAACGCCCCGGGTTTTGGATTTGAACCAGGTTACAAGATGAATTTTCTTAAAAAATCAAAACGAACTCGGTTTAGTATAAAAAAATCAACAAATTGCAAATCAAGTTTTTTTACCCGGTATTGCCGTTTCGGCCGAGGTATAACCTGCTGAGTCACACTGAGCTTTTTTCTTTCTTTTGTTTTTTTCAACCCGGTCCAGGTTTTTAATTCTGGATTAGCGTGTAGAGCACGCTCAGCTCGAACTAATTTACCGGGTCAGATCATACCAAGTTTCAAAACTATACTAATACTCTAGTAAGTATATCATGAGGGAATGGAGCTAAAAAGAGTTTTTTTTAGAAGAGTCATGATCTGAAAATATTTTTAGAGAATTTAAAATTAAAATTTACCTAGTTTAATCCGAGTTTCTTTTATCTTTCAGGAGCAGGCCCCTGCCATCCCATCGATCTGCCACTGACCCACCAAAACTAATTTTTTTTCATAAAATAAAAGAAAAGTAATCTCGTACACCAAGATAGATGAGGGCCGGAAATCTGCCAAGATTTAATATCATTATTCATTTGTGTTCTAGAATACCTGGGGATTTCAAAGGCTGGGCCATGTTTTCGAAGCTTCAATAATTTTATTAGAGCACTACTATGAAATATTTCCTTACGCAAAAACCATGAGTTTTGGGTTTATCATGCTAGAGCTTTTTAACTAAGTTGGTTGCGGATCAGATTAAGTGATAACGGTGAAACAAATGCAGTAGCATTGTTTTAGTATACTATAAAATCTGCTGTGAATCATCTATAGGTGGTGAGTGGAAAAAATGGATTTAAGAACAAGAAATTTTTTTTTATTTTTTTTTTTTTATATGATTATAGATAGACAAACTATATAGTTACTAATATGATGATCACTGAATAACTTATAATGAATGTTAACTTTAGAGATCTTTAAAAATTAGTCAAGATTTGCACAAACTGACGCCGAATATCTACGTTAATTAGCAAAAAATTTAGTTATGATATCCCCTTAAAATTTAAGTTTAAAACACAAATTTTATACAGTAGTTTTTTTACATTTTCGTTAATTGAGTTTTCAAATAATATTTTACTGGTTTTTTTTTTACTGTTGGTAGAGAAAACCCCAAAAACATATTATCTAAATCTTTTTTACATAGTTTTTATTACATATAAACTATTAAACATAATTTTTACCACAACACATATTTAAATTCAATTAACTAAAATTAAAATTATTTTTTTAATTTATTTTTTTCAAATTATATTCAAAAACTATATCAGAAAACAAACACACCATAGGTTGCAATTTTGTATTAAGATATCGAGTAAACCAATATTTTTAACCAGATGACCAGCGCATAAAACCCGCATTTATGAATTTGATTTAACGGTGAAATCCATTAGCGAAATTCGAGGAATAATTGCTACTTACAGCTTGCATCATCTAACCAAATCAATCTCCTAACCCACTAATTTGTTTGAAAGTCTTCTCACGGAGACTTTTGACTGGTGTATGTTTTTGCTGTAAAGAAATAATTTGTAAATTTTTTATATATTTTTTTATGTTTTTGATTTTGTTTTGTTTAGGTTAATAGTAAAAAAATAAATTTTTAAGAAAATAAAAAATATAATATTATTTTAACATAAATTTTAAACTTTGAAGAACAACTATCCAAACCATTACCTTTATCTTTATCGATTACAAGAAATGCAAACACCGATAACATATAATTTATTTAATCAATTCTTGAACCCAAAGTACGGAATCTTACGCTGAAATGGGCATGGAAAGAGAAGAGGCGTGATTTCTGCTTTTGAATTTACCGCTACACTAAGTTTCAAAACTTAATGAAGAATAAACAATATCCAATTTTTAATATGTGTGGAGCCTTCGTGATTACCATCACTTAGCCAAGTAAATCCAGTTCATAACACTTGCCCATGAAAGAATTTCATCTCATTAGTTTAAATTATGTGAATGCTCACCCCATCTTAAATGTTCACTTGCAGGATGTTCATAAATTGTGAGATTAGTCGTATCGCGCTGGACACATTAAATAAATAAATAAAAAATTCAGTTCATAACAAACGAAACAATAAAATCAGTTCATAATTATACTCTCTAAACAAAACAAAATTTAACTACGGGTGCTACATGATAGTTAATCGTTTGAAAAATTATACATGGTTACTAATATAATAGTCACTGAGAGTTTATAATAATCGTTTAATTTCAGAATTCATACAATTAATTAAAGTACATACAAGTTGAAGCAGATATACTCGTAAATAATATAAAAAAATAAAATTATTAACTTCTAGCAGTAAATATTGAAATAAACAAAAAATAAAAACATTGCAAGAAAATCAACTAGTTGTCATATGAGTTACATTAAACCGATTTTTTGCACAAAGACCGTTGTTTAATCAACAAAATTCTTTCGTTTTGGCATAACATAAGGAAAACCCAACCCCACCACCCCTCCCCTCTCGTGTACAAATATGCCATAAAACCAACAGGATCCCAAAATCACCAAAAAATCAAGAACAAATGTCAACTTCTTCTCAAACAGTTTCTTCACTTCTTCCTCTGCATGATCCATCGCCCTTTCCATCACAGGTATTTTTCTCTCTTGCACAACCAAAATCTAAACTCTATATTGTTTCTGGTTCCTTACAACTTCTGCATTAAAGACCTCACATCTGTTTCCTTTTTTGTTTTCTTTTTCTTCTAATTGCAGATGGGACTGATCTCATTATAGTAAACAACTGCAAGGACAACATATGGCCTGCGAATCATGGCACTGCAGGCCATGTGACCCCCAGAGAAGGAGGCTTCATTCTACTCAGCGGAGAACAAATAGTCCTCCAAGTCCCTAACAAGTGGTCAGGAAGAATTTGGCCAAGACAAGGTTGCTGTTTTGAGGAAACCACTGGCAGAGGTTCATGGGCCAGACGGGAGACCTGTAGCCGGCCTTTTACAGTGTAAGAGGCGTTGGTGTTGTCCCTCCAGCAACTTTAGTGGAAATGACACTTTGGAACTTCAGAATCCGCCTTGCATTTCTAATGATGTGAGTTTGGTTGATGGATTTAATGTTCCAGTTTCTATGATGCCTGTTGGTGGTGGTGCAGGGTGTGGAATTGCCGCGTGTGCGACTGATCTGAATGTCTGTTGCCCTTCTACATTGGTTGTGAAGCGACAGGGGAAGGGGGTGGGTTGCAAGAGTGCATGCTTGGGACCGCATAAAACTGATAGAAATTGTTTGTACTGGAAGTATGCAAATCCTAAAAAGTTGCAAGCCTACTGTTTTTAGTCAACTTTTTAAGGAAATTTGTCCCAAGGCCTATTACTTTGCCTTTGAATGATGCTTCAGGGCTTAAGACTTTGTAAGGCCTTCTCGGTATGTTAATACCTTTTGTCCTCCTAATTGATGGTGATTTAAGCTCAGGAATCCAGAGGGACGAGATAGCCATTGATTGACAATGTTATCTTCAGCCCTGCTCATTTTATTTTTCACAATTGCTTGATTTCTAGATTATGTATGGCAATTACAAGCTAGCTTAACAAGAAAACAAGGTTGTAGATTTCAACTTGAAAGGGACTGATCTACTGAATTTAATTTCCCGATGTCCTTGCTCTATTTCCTCTGCCTCTGTGCTTTCTAAGTTGTTTCTTCATTTTACATGCTATTATAAGATGTCGTTTAATTTCCACGAACGAGTGAATGTTATGCAAGTGGTTTTGGATCAATAAGAAACAACAACGTCGAACTTCATGAAAGTTGGGGGGAAGGAAGAAGGGAAAAAGCGAACAAAGAATAAAATCCGTAAACAGAGATAGAGACCACAACCCATCAGGATGAGAACACACAACTTAACGACAATGCGGTTTCCCAAAATGTTTATGCTTATTAAGGGTAGTAGAACAACGCAATCTGTTTTCAACTGAAGAAACGTAAAGAACAAGATATCCTTAGAAAATTGCTCGTGTTCCATGGCAGTGAACAATCGGCAGAAAAATTGTGGCAAGATATTGATGCAGAGAGAGATAGAGAGCTATGTTAACCCAAGCTCCTGAAACCATGTAAATTCCAAGGGAGAAAAGATTTGCCCAACTCAATTGTAATTTATTGAATCTGTCGCGTCCGCTTATATACAAAAATATATACCTATATTGTGCTAAGCTATTTTTTGGAATAAGAGTTGCAATAAAAAAAGGATGACCCTTGACAGCATATGTTACCTAATACATTACGTAAACGTGAGATATTGCTGATTCCTTTCTAAACAATAAACCGATGTTGATGTCACCGGCCCACACTCCGAGAATATCTCACTACACTAAACATTGAAATTTGATTAAGTCAAACAAGATTGCAAAACTCCAATAATTTCCCGTACAGGGGATCTATTAAGAAGCGGAAGCAATAGAATTCCTTTCGTTTTTTAGTTTAAAATAAGCTAGCCTGCTACGTACCCCAACTTGCACATATAAACATGTACCTGAACTTAGAGAACAGAGATTTAACGTAATAAGAAAAGGATCCCCAAATGTTGAAAATGGAAGCATGCAGGGATATGAGGTGTTGGGTTGGGGAAAATCATTGCCGGTACCATTGTCCAAGACTGGTGAGCAAAAGATTCTCGGTGTGAGTCCCTGAAAGATATATACAGGAACACAAAGACAGACTCGATAGAGCCTGAAATGTGTCCAAATTCATCCGAGATCCACAGTCATAAATTTCCTCCTTGCTAGTCATATGGAGACGAGGATGAACGGAGGACGCTCAGATCTTGCCTGCAAGGAGTGGGGATATCTTTCAGGTAAAAACATATGAAATTGTGCCTGGGAAATTTTGTTTGTGCTAGAGCACAGCTGAGAATGCTTCTTCGTTTTTTTTTTTTGTAGATAACAAATCATGATGTGTCAGAAGAGGTGATAAAACAAATGAAGGCCGCCGTGGCAGCATTTTTTTGAACTTCCATTGGAAGAGAAAAGAAAATTATTCAATGGCGGCCAATGATATTCAAGGATATGGCCAAGGCAGTTGTAGTCTCTGAGCATCAAAAAATCGACAGGTGTGACATGACAGTTCTTGGAGACATCCCCCCCAAAATACACGACAAATGAAATACCTGGCCGGTTACGATACCAGTTACCAAGTATGTACTTCAGCTGCTTTTCCAAAATGAGACGACATAACTATACAGCATATGTAACATATAAGGTAGTACTCTATTGTTTAAAGAACAAGTCAAGTTCTCTGATTTCTCTCTCTTTCATTTTTAGGGAGGCAGTCGAACATTACTTCTGCAAAAATTCTTAAGCTGACTGAGGACATCTTTGCCAACATGTCATTTGTTAATGGGAATGTGACAAAGATGCTCTAAAACGGTTGGCATGGGGAGATGATGAAGCAAGGAATACGAATGAGCCTATTATCCAGCCTGCTCGATGCCTGAACCTTGTGCTTGGAGTTGGTCCACATTCTGATGCGAGCTCCATAACCTTTCTTCTCCAGGATGATGAATATCACGGGTCTCCAGATAAGGCACGAGAAGGGATGGGTTCCTGTGAAACCATATTCCAAATGCCATAGTAGTGAATATTGGTGATGTTATTGAGGTATTTTTCCTTGTTCAATAATCAGACTCTTCAGTTCGGATTGCGAGGACAACATTAAAAATATGTTTTCCTGTTTTATTCCTTCAAAGAAATGATAAAGATTTTATTGAAATTCACAAGGAGCAGTGCTTCAAGAATGTTGTGTTGCATAAAAAAAAACTAAAAAAGATTATAGTAAGAATTAGGCTAGGCATTTCTAGTTTTTGCGAAAAAGTAGCATGCAAGTCTGATTTCTAATTCTTATATTTTTCCAGAGTTGGAGCAATGGAGTATACAAAAGCAATGAGCAAACAGGGCGGTGCCTGAGCGTGACAGCGGCAAGAATGTCCCATTGCAAACATTTGTGATCCCGGAGGATGAAACGTGGAAACTAGGTCCAGTGGAGACAATGGTGGATGATTATAATCGCCCAGTAATGTACAAAAGCATCAAGTATGGCGAATTTACCTCAGATATACTTTTTCAAAGAAAATGGGAATGGAAAAGCCAACACCGAGCTTCTCAAAGTCGAGTTAGAAAGCAACTGAACTTATTGCCTATGGTGTTTCTGATGTTATACAGCAAGGGCATCTTCTATTCTATAGAAAAGCCAAAAATAAAAAGAAAAACACTATTCCTTTCTATGATTGTTGCAGTTCTAATGGGAGAATCGAAGGTTATTCAGAGAAAAAGCATTCTGTGTGTATCGTAACAAAATTCTAAAACATTAAAATATATTATTTAAAAAGATTTCTTTTTTCATCAATTAAATTTTTCTCTAACTTTTTTCATAAAACCAAAAGTATTGAGATTAAAAATATTAAAATACAATTTGGTGGCTAAAATGGTTTTTCTTTTCATTGGGATGCATATTAAAAGATATATATATATATTATATAAATATATCTATATATACACATATATTTACACTTATTTAAAAAGCCATAGCAACAATTTAGCCTTTCTAAACGATTTTTGGTCGTTTTGAAGATGATCCTAAGTATAGCACAGAGTGGTTTCTCAAGCCAGCAACAGAATACATGAGCTTTCTACTATATAGAAACCTGGTTTTCTTCACTTTTTTATTTTGGGTTTGATTTTGCTCAACTCGTATCATATCTATAGCTCCTGCTAAATCGGACCTCGTTTATCCCCCATACAGATAATTGTAAGGGTTTCAATATTTTAGGAAACCTGATGCCTAAATCTGTCGATGTTGCACTAATGCCTGGCTGTGACTACCGGCTGCTGTTGTAGTCTTGTATTGCCATGGATGTAGAAGATATTTATTGAAAATATTTTAAGCATCTCATGAATACTCAGAAACCCATTTCAAAAGGCTCTGTTTTCTAGCTTCTCCATTGACGTAGCTGATTATCTAATCAGCTTTCAAGGAATACCGAACGGTCTGGGTTTGGCATCTGAAAAGAATAAATCCCAACAGAACAGAGATTTTGAGCTACAAAGCGTTTCCCTTACAATCACATGTTTACATGGAGAGCACCCGAAAGGAGAGTTCAACGCGACACTTTTGGTCTGTAAGAACTGATGACAGCGGAGCGAGGCGGCAACGCCCAATAAAACTGTCCGAATACTAATAAAATTGAATTGGTCATCTGGGATATGATATATTTCTTGAACCCAGCTAGTGACATGATTCAAGGGGCATGCATAAAATTTTAGACAAAATCATGAAAATACCACGAATTGAAAATCCATTCCTGTACCATACGAGCAAGCAAGCAAGCGGAGACAACCATGGCAAGGTGGGAGTAAAAGATTTTTAAATAACCAAAGATAAGCAAATCCCATACATCAGTGAAAATTCCACATACACTCCTAAACACAAAAGCTGTTTTCCGCCTGGTAACATTTTGTACTGAGTCACGATCAACATATTAACTACCTCCCGTTTTTTACACCCTATAAAAACTTGTACATTAATTCTTGTATCTTCTCTGCAAGAACTTCGGCATGTTCACCATCTGAACTCAGCAAAAACATGATTCTAGGTATATCCTCAAAAAATCTAAAAAATGTACAGTTTTTTTTTTTTTTTCAAAGTTTGTTTTTATTTCAACCGACAGTTTTATATTTTTCATTCAGCTCCAATCTATTCAACTAGTAGACAGAGCCCTTACTAAGATATGAAAAGAAGTACCCAAAGAGAGAGGCGCTCAATACTATCCTCAGTTTTAGCTGTAGCAAAAACCCTAGCCTTCTAAGCAGCAGCAGGATGCAGAGTAAGGAAGCTAAATTCTCCTCTTTCTGCAAAAAAACGAAAACAAAAGGCAGTAGAACTAATAAGAGCCATTTCTGCACAAGCAATGCAATTTAAACATGGAAACATTAATCTTCCACGCCTGAAAATCTAAAAATGTAGCATCGCTGATAAGGAAAGACAGAGAACTAACTAAGGTATCAGTTAGCCTTTCATGACATTGAAAAAAGAAAAGGAAAAAATAAAATTGAATATGGAAGATCATTTAACGATTTTTTGCATGCATTTTTCTTCTTCCAATCTAGAGTAAGAAAATGCATTAATATCAAAAGCTTTCCTAAATTACCGTATGAGACCATGCATAAGGAATCCAGGCACTTGTATCTGGGAAAAGCTTGCTTTGGCAGCCCTCAAAAATCTTAATATTTTACCTGCATGTTTCAAAGCACTAAAATACTAACTAGAACAATGTTTTCCGACTTGCTACAAGAAATAACAAAACATGACATGAAACATCATTAAATCTTCCTGCTCAGCTTGCTCAGGAAACACCGCAAAATGCTCCATCCAAGCACTTGTGTCTTTTAATCAAACATCAAACTCGAGAGTACTAAACAAATAGAGTGGGCAAAAATCAATGAACCAAAGGCTTGCAGCATTTAGGAATGTTCTTCCTTTCTGTGCAAATCAGTTATAAGAGAACCGGTATATAATCAGCAGGAAAAGGGATTATGCTTACCACCAGCTGCAACAAGTTTTCTCTACAGCGTGCAACTATATGTATCCCATAAGTATATACTTTCTTCAGAGCATTTAATGTGAACTTTTATTCGATTGAGGATCAGTTCAAGTTGCTGGTCACAACAAGTTTCCAGCACTTTCTGTACCAACATAATTTGCAAAACAGGTCTTTCATCATGGCCCTGCATATAACAAGAAATGATGTCAAAAACAGGGAATCAATGACTCCAAGGACATTGAAGCGGGAGAATCCGCCCATTCAAGCAAATTACCAAATAAAGTCCCCACAGATTCTCATTATATCAGCGAAACAGTATAGCGTGCCACAGTTCGACCAATTAAAACTTATTTAAAAACCTTTTTACAAAAGAATTAAACCTAACCATTAACTTAATTAAAAAAAATAGCAATAAGTAAATATACAAGGCAAAGAAGTGAAAAGAATGCAATGTGGAAATAAGTCAATAAATATGCAAGAAACTTTAAATGCTTATCAGCATGTAGGTTATAAGTTACGGCACACAGACAAGTCATAGACCTGAAGAGGCTCATTTTCATCAGTGGTGCCAAGCAACTCATCCACCAGGGCCTGGCGTTCTGCAGGAGTGCCAAAAGTTAAACATTTCTCTATAAACTTGGAGGCAAACTTTCTGTCATGTGCTCATTTGACCTATCTGCCCCCAGTTAATTACTTTATTATTGCTGAACGCACCATGTGGTTTCCCATGCTCCAGCACATGCTGCAACATTATTTGAAAGCAACTAGAGCCAAATATGTTTTAAAATAAAACGAAACCAAATATGTGTTTAGAGAAAGAGGGAGGGAGATTGCAGTTATATAATAATCTGCAGAACAGATTTGATGGACATGAATTGTGTCTGTAATAAGGGAAATACAAAGGTGCTAGCAGTGAATAACAGCCAAATGCTTCAGGCAAACAAGGCATGGCAAGCAATTAAACTTCGTGTTGAACTTCACAAATGAAGTCATTGAATAGAAATACCCAAATTTAATCAGGTATAGAAGGATTTGTTCATTATAGCTCTTTTAACAGATACAAACACGAGAAGTTTCCACAAATAGTATGACAGTTGGGTGTTTTTATTATCAACTGAACAAGCTTTGAGTCCACAACAGTAAAGGTATCAAACATAATGTGTCTTTCATGGCACTATACACAAGTTGCCTATCTAGCATTGATCAATTGTACAATTAAGGGTGGGTACCATCTTGTCCAATCAAAGAATTAGTTTATCAGAATTAAATTTCTCAGCCAGCAGAAAATGCAATAATGAGGGATTCTTCCACGTGGGAGCTGGAATTCCGACCGGTTCAAGACACTTGGCACTTTCTTTGGCACTGCAAACTGCGTGCCAAACAATGTTCAAAACATAAAATACATACATGACCCCACACACTGCCCCTGGATTGGCATCCATGTTAAATAAAATGCATATACTTTAAGAAGTCATTCACATATGTACAACAAACCTGGACAACATAATTTCCATATTGGTCCTTGTGCCAACATGGCAAACTGATTGCAAAATCCTCAACCATCATTATACGCTGGGTTTTGGTGTCCTTGAGCAGTGCTCCAGCAACTCTCTGTCACATAAAATTCAAATCCAAATCTATGTAATAATATAGACAAACAGACAAAGATGTGTGTGACAAGTAAAAAAAGAGTTTTGACACACCTGTATCACACAGCTGCAGACCATATGGATGAGTGGAAAGTGTCACAACTTGATCTTCAAATGTTGAGAACAATAAACTGTATAGCATCTTCAGGTACACATTCAATACACCTTCTGAATGACAATGGTTCCCATTCCTGATCCCCCCGTACCCATCTCATAATATGACCATCAAGCTCTGATCACCATTTTAGTCTGCTGGTCCAGTTCAACTACTTCTAGAGACCTGGTTTATTATGATCAATCACCATTAAACCTAAAGAGGTTAGGTTTTAACCAAGTCTAACACATCATTCTACATATAGTCAAACAATAGTTTTAAGTTTTGCAAAGTGAGCAAGGGCTTCAGTAAGATGCCAGTATAGTGATTTGGCCATGTCTTCAGCCTAAGCTTATGATAAAAACAGAATTATGCAGGCATAAGGCACAACAGCAGATTATAGAAGAAACTATCTTCAGAAAAATACATGACACCCTTTTAAATGGCACAGGTTCCATACAGCATGGTCATTTGAGGAAAGCATACCTTTTGTATCACACGACAGCCATACATTTGAAGGCTAAGGGTCAGCACATGGCCAGTTAGCTGGTCAGTCCAGTTCTCTTATTTGGGATGCCGATCCATGCTCAAAAAAACAGAAGACAAACAGGAAAGTTTTTTTATAAGTAACTGCGTTCTTTTTCTTTTCTTTTTTGCCTTCTTTAGTGTAGGTGAGGGTGTGTGAAAAGACTGAAGCACATGAAACGCATTAAAGGTCCACAGAAGTAATGTACATCAATAAGAATTCAAGTTTTTCTGATGAAAAAATACCTTCTGAATCACATAGTTACCGAAATACATCAGTCATTAGTGGAGAGGCTTGGGCAATAATTTCATTCAAAAACTGACCATGTTCTTCTCTTCTGTCATTGCAGGCTCAAGTTTCTGTTGAATGAATCGGCTCCCAGACTGGGGACCGGTGGGGTTGGGGCCAAAAAAGGGGGGGGGGGGGGGGGGGGGGGGGGGGGGGGGGGGGGCACACAAACGAAAAAGAGGGTGTGGGGTGTACAGAGGGGGAAACTACAAAGATGATAGGATGGTTTGGTATTTGTTTAGTTGTTTTGTTATGTAAATTTATTATTGGTTATTTGGAATTGATGGTAGGGTGTGTAAGTTAGATTATTATGTAATATTGGGAGTTGGATTTTATGAGTGGTGGTAGAGGGGTTAGATGAATTTTTTTTTTTTTACCAGCGTATGAATGTGGTCCCAGTACACCCCCAGATAGATGTCCGAATTGAAATTGTATAAAACTTAAGTGGAAATTGGATTTTATTTACTGTGCCTCAAGATATGGGAAGAATTGTAATAAGTGAATATGATGATTTTTGATAAGGGGCCACCCTAATGGGCTTCCAGAATAGGACATGCCGTGACCAAATCCAGTGTTTTGCCATAGTAATTTATGATTCAAGCGACCAGATTTTGCCAAGGTAAGGAACACCATACTGAGACTTTTGGGAGGACATCAAATTTTCCAATTGAAGTTTTTGGAGGAGATAGTATGCATTTACCAACAGACGACGCCCTATCCAGCATGGGTTCATTGAGAGCTGCAAGCAGTCCAGCAGCATACATCCATTTGAAATCTCAAGTACTGAAGATAACAATGGGTCCACAAGAGGCACACATGCAGTGTGATTCCCTAGTCTAAACTGTCGATATTGCAATTCTGCTAGGCAGTTAGCCATTTAAGTTTTGGCCCTAAAACACCTAGTGGCTCCTAGAATTCTAAACCCATATCCCAGCCATTGCAGCAGCAGCAGCATTTCAAAAAAAAAGTGGCAGACTCCCATTCCCAAGAGGGCTTCCTATGCATGGACGGCGATGAAGGATTCACCGGATACCCACTTTAAGCCATAGTTTAGCATATGGGGAATTCCATGTTGTTTCTGCATTCTGGTGGTTAGAAGGAGAACCTCCTCGACCATATCAGAAGTCAGCGTCGAGGGTACTTTAAGGTTTGTGCTGGCAGGTGACTTATTTAAATATGATTGTTTCTGAACATGGTTTTGATCACCTTGCAAATTGAACGGACGATGGCGATCATCAATTTCATGTTGTGTTCGTGACCAGTGAGTGGTTCTCTTTCATCAACTAGACCATTTTTGTTGACATCTTCAACCCAGACAAAGCAGCTATGAGCTCAGAATCATTCAAGCTTGTGTGAGATACCGTAATAATGAGTGTGGGAACCGCTCCACATCCACTTTTATCCATGGAATTGGTCCTAACCATCCTCCAATAGGTGGAATGCGAGGACTAGGATCTCTCGCTACAGAGCTGAGGGTCAGGTGTAGTGCTTCGTGAACAAGGAGGCAACCTAATGCAGAAGCATAGGAATGAGAAGCTGATGCGCCAACATTTTGAACTGCAGAAATGCCCTGTTTGTTTGAACTGGAGCATAGAGCATCAATAGATGCCATAGTCACCATGCAGCTGACAAAACTGAGCTTCTACATAAGTTTCTACATTTGTCATCAAAATGCATTGCGGCTAGTGGGACGTGAAGGGTGCCTTGAGATGGGGATTGCATGACCCATATTCATCAATATTGCAAAACCTAAACCATTAATCTATCATCAAGAAAGCAAGAGAAAGACAGAAATTCCGATGAAATGTTGAGCAGATACAAATCTATCAAGAACAACAGGAAACAGAAAAGGGGAAAGTTCTTTCAAATACAAAACAAGTTTTTACAACATAAGTTAATCACCAAAACCATCATCTGCAAATTACATTCAATTGTGTGTTCAAATAAAAAAAAATAGAAAAGAATCTGCTGGTAGACTGTAGATAATTTCACAACAATGAAGTCTTTCTGTTTCATTAGCTTTGCCAATAGCAATCAAGTATGCTTTAACATAACAATAAAAAGTTTTTGCATGTAGAACATTTATGCATGATTCAGTCAACATCCATAGGAACAGCAAAAGAGACTAACGACCCACCAGTCGCGTATAGTTACACACCTTTTCAGCACTACAAGAGATCAGAGACAGCAAACAAGTAGAAATCTAAAACATGTAAAGAACGCAAATGGATCAGATCACAGGTCCTCATTCTCAGATCATCATCAAACTAGAATACCCTAACTTTTTCTCTCCTCGGAAATAGAAAAGTTGTCATGGGGTGAGACCTCCCTGTCCCTCTCCAGTGTCACTCTTCAATCCATCGACACATCAGAGTAATGCCAATGAAAAAATACTAGCAATAACAGCATAACTTGTTCTTCCTTTCCAGAGATAATGACAGGCACGTCCTTTTAAGCACAATAAATTAGTTGGCAAACAAACTAAAGCAAGAGGATCCAAACTGGGAAGAGCCAAAGCAGGCCAAGTAGGAGAATACAAAAAGGCATTAAGATACCAGAAAATAGGATGAATTAACTCTCAATAAAAATATGAGAGTTGGCTGAAGTGGTGAAAGAGGATTCAAGTATCAAAAAATTGCGATACCCTCATCAAAAAAAGAATTTAACAAAAACAGAATGGAGAATAAAGAGCCCTGTAGCAGACTCCATAGCTTGGGAATAAGATTTAACAGAGTGGAGTTCTTCTAGTCTTGCAGTAAATTAATCACAAAGGAAAAAACAAAAAACTGGAAATGAAATTAAAGAAGAACTAAGGGGTATCAATGAGGTCTCAGTATAGCAATATAAAGACGTCTAAACACATACAAAGTTTTACTTATATAATTAATTCAGCTAATAATCAAACCAAAGTGGTGTTTTCATGCCATGCAATTCGAACAAGAATTATGTATAGCTAATACCGAGTCACCTTTAGGCAACATAAATCCACATAAAAAAGAATGATGGAAGCAACAAATATTACACTCAATACCACAGAATATCTTTATCAAATAACGAAAAATACAGTACCAACAATCGATCTTCCCAATACCAACACAAACCCAGACAATAAACAGAAAAAATTGTAAGCTTTACCTGAATGATCTCCGCTAACTCTTTATGCCTACTCCCTAACCCCAAACCTGGCCAATCCAATAAGCCCATCTCCTCCCCACGCCACTCCTTTTCCATTCCCATTTCCCATATCCCATGATCCCCGATTGCCCATTCTCCTCCTGCCCTCCCTCCGAACCCTGCCTGCACTGCAAAAAGTGACCTTTGCCCTTCACAATCACCACCTCTACTTCCCTTACCTTCTAATCCCCAACCACGGAATTAGAACCACCACTACTACCAATGTAATCCTCTGTGCACAATCTCCAATCCTCCTTTGACCATAATGGAGGGGGCAATCTTGGATTCAAGTTCACATTAGAATAATAATAATTAACAAAAGCTGGATCAGACCTAAAGTCCTCTTTCGCTCAAAAACTCACCTTTAATGCTCTTTTTTATACCAGGAATCCCAGTACCATCAAACAAACCTCCAATAGAGCTTAAAGACCCTTCTACAGTAGAGCGGTGCTGACCCACTTCGATAAATATTTAGTTTCTTTCACTCTTTCACTTGCTGCCTATCTTGTTGTAGCCTTATGCTCATCTAATTAAGCTTGTTCAACGTCCTCGATTTTGAGCATTGATTCGCTTTGAGATGTCAGGCAAAACCTTTGGAATATATGTCTGTGATCATTAGATATAAGTGTAAAGATTAAAACTCCGAACTAAATTTTCGTTAAAAATTGTAAAACAAAAACCGGGTTTTGTTTATTAGATACAAATAAGTAGTGATGTCGATCAAACCCAAGAACCCATGTAACCCAGAAGCTAAAACTTCAGAAAGAAGAATTGAAAAGCATAATCTTTGGATTTTCGTGTTAAAACAGAGGATTTTGTGGCAAAGATTGGGACTTTGATTGTAAACACGGAGATCAGAGTGGTAGTTTTAAAGTGTTTTCAGGTGATCAATGAAGATTGGTGGCTTCAGCCATGTTTTTCAGAGAAGAGGTAGAGGGAAGGGGGGTAGGGAAGCAGAGTGAAGGTGATGAAAGAAGAGAGTGATAAGCACGAACGGTTGGACAGATCTGAGCCGTTTGGATTTGTCAATTGAAGGCCAGGGATTGATTCCTACCCGGATTAGTTCTTACTATAAGGGTCTTTAGGGTTTTATTTCATATGATTTAATGCCCAATAACTGATTTATTTCTTTTATTATCTTTTTTCCTTTCTTGGCCGTATCTTTGGTTTGTTTGGTAATAAGAACAATAAAGTCCACGTTTTGTTTTCTCATCCTGATACAGTGGGTATTAGCCTCCTAGCTTTCAATGTTATTTTTTCAGGCTTTTCATAGGGTATAATTGCGAAAAGGCTCCTGTCCCCTGTCCCTCTTGGGATCATCTCTCTAGCTACTAGGTTAAAATATGTTGCGTTGCGTTGCCACAATCGAAACCTTTTTTTTTCTTATATCTTATTTTTAGAAATTTTGTTGTTATTAATTATGGTAAGTAATTATTTTTTTAAAATAAATTTATTTTAAAAATATATTAAAATAATATTTTTATTAATTTTACAATTATATTTTTTAATGACAATATATTAAAAGATTTTAAAAAATAATAATGATATTTTTTTTAAAAAGAATATGTTGAAATAAGCAAACAAACGTTATAGTCCATACAATACAATTCTAAGCACAAAGGCATTTGTTTAAAGAGAACAAGAAAACAGGGAGAGGAAAACGAGCTAACTTTTACGACAATTATAGAAATAAAATCGTTTTTATCCATTATCAATCATGTGTGAGATAATGTAATAACCAACATATCGTCCTATTGTAATGATTTTAGCTTAGTGCAAGGTAATTGATTAGTGTCATCCCTTCAAATTGGACAAAATTTATTTTAAAAAATATTTTAAAAAAAATATGTAAGTGTTTCTAATATAGATTTTTATATACACATCAAATTTTGATATAAAATCTCAAAATCTAATGATATATATATATAAATTAATTTTTAAAAAAATATATCAAGATGGTAATATTATAAATTACTTAAAGTCACGCTAAACGTATTTATTAAATTCACAACATCAAAATCATACACCTAGCAAACTTAATAAAATAGTTTTTATTTAGACACCTATCTGTTTTGTTGATGTGGTCGTCAATCCCTAAATAAGTAAATATAGAGTAGTCGACCCCCACACGTCTAACCTAACCCCAAGGACACAAAAGTAATTCACTGTAATAAAAAAAAATGGCATTTGTTGTAATTGTTTAAGCCCTCAAGCCTTGATATCGTAGCCATACCCTCCCCCGGTGTATTTTCATCTAGAAAGCTCGACATCTCTGTGAAAAATTCACACTCTGTCTTCGCTCTCTCAAATTTTATCTGCATGTTTTTTTTTCCTGTTGAAATTGCAGTTAAGTATGTTTTAAAAATATATTAAATTAATATTTTTTAAAAGTTTTGTTATTATTTTAATGTACTAATATTAAAAAATATATATTATAATATATTTTAAAAAAACTTTTCATACCAAATATATGATTGTATTTAAGTAGCGGTGCGTGGCTCGGGAAATCCCCGCCAATTAAACATCTAATAAATGATAGCATTGTTCATAAGCATGATGACACTTGTTAAATTGTTTTTTTAGTCCAAAAAGTAATAAAAACACGAAGTAAAAAAAAATGTCAAGGTAGGATAAAAAAACACCTGGGATGCTAGTAAAGATGACATGTGCCAGATTTGAAATCTTCTGATGTGATCGAATCTGTAGGCCGAGCGACTATATTCGGATAATAATATAACATTATTAGACGGGCACCTGACTTAGATATATTGTATGGATAATTTAGAACATATTTTTATGGATTAGTGATATAAATCAAGTTTAAAAAAGATTTTGGTCACATCAAATTAGATTAGTATCTTAAAGTTGAGATATTAAAAATCTGGTTTGATTTTCTCTAGATAAAATTATGATTTCAGAATTCACGTGTACAGCATTATTTATATTAAACCTTATACGGTTTTTCTTATAGTTTTTTGTTGTTGTTTTTGTCTTATTCTACTTAGCTCCCTCGTGTATTATCTCTCTGAGCTCGAATAAATTATAAGATAGGATTGAAAAATTAAAGTAAAAAATGAATATAATATATAATAAATAGCATGTGCGTGTTAGATTTCATTTGAGAGATTGTGATTGATATCTACGAATTAAATGGATCTTTGATCAGTCCTGTTTGATCGTGAAAAAAATAAATAACGTGCATGTTTGATTTTTCATGGAACAACAGGGCGCGCGCGCGTGTGGAGAGAGAGAGAGATTAGGCTACGCAAGGTCAAGCTCGTCGAGCTCAAGACAAGAGCCCACGCATGTCACAGACGATGTAAAATGTTCTTAGAAAAAAATGGCGGGAAACGAGGGTGAAAAAAAAAGGGCGAGATTGGAAACAATTGTGCTTCCAGCATGTGAAAACTTGAATTGATGACAACGATCCAGTGTTTTGAAATTCATCACGGTATGGCGGGTTGATTAAGAACTCGTCGACATGGATCCTGGACCGTGCTGGTTTGTTTAAAAAACTATATAGTTGGTTTCAAACTATAGGTTATAACTATTGACTTTTATTTTTTACTAAAATAATATTATTTTCATTTTTAAAAAAAATTGACTCGAGTGACCCGGTGACGCGGTCAAAACCCGGAACTCGGGCCTTAAACCGGGCCGGATTTAAAAATTATGGCAATCGGGTTTTTGATTGGATCTTGCTTTGTTAACCAAGTCGCCAGGTCACCTAGGTTTTTCCTTTTCTTTATTTTTTCTTAAACCCGACCTGGTTCCAGCCCGAGTCGGTCGGGTCCTGGATCGACCTGCCGGGCCGAGACAATTTCAAAACTATGGTCTCGGGTAGGGATTTAGTATTTTTTTATACACAATAGAATTACAAATGCAACTTTGATGCAATACATTTAATTCATTGTAATAAGAGGTATTTAGGTATTTTAGCCAAGGTTTTGTTGTTGATTGTGAATTTGATCGAGGGTAGTAATACAATTCCCCTTTAAATAATGAGATTTTGATTGAATAGTTGTTGGCATATGAAAAGCAGCGTTAGCATATTGGAACTACCGCACATATTGGACGTAGCATGCAGTGGTTTTCGACAGTAAAAAGTATTTTTTATCGTTTTAGTTGACTCTTTTTTAGGTGGCGCGTGCACTCTAATGTGCCGGTGTATCGGCAATGACCATTTCCTTTTTTTTTTCCTTAATTTTTTCACCCTACCTGATAAATACATTATGGTCCTCGTTGTTATTTTTTTTTCAAATTCAAACATTTTAGTCTTGATTGTTGTTTTTTAGTCATTTTCTCTTTTGTTTAAGTTTGTTTATTTTCAATTTAACCATTGGTTTTAATCTGTATATGTAAGATATTTGATTCGATCTTTTTACTTTTAATTTCTTATTTCTTTCCTTTACTTTTTTATCAAAGTTTTTATGTATTTTGATTTTATCTTCAAATCAAGTTTATGATTTTTGTTTTTACAATAATATAATGATTTCAATTTGTTCCCTTTTCTTTTGATTTCCTATTGTTTTTCTTGGTCTTTTTGTCAAAAAATTATAGTTTTGAATCTATTCATTCATACAAAGTTCATGATTTTTTTTTTTCAACAACAACAGCAAAATCA